>CAKNYM010035368.1:0-25355 GCA_932195095.1 Andricus curvator
TAAATTCCAAGCAAGCAGCTTTGAGGTTATACGTAAAAACAAGAGTGACAGCGGTTAGCGACTCTACTGCACACACTGTTCTTGAAGGTGAAAGAAGTTTGACTAAAATGGATCCAAAGTCGGGTTTCATAGGAAGTTTCTACATCATTTATAGGTTCAAAATCTGAAAGAATAAAAATCCCAGCTGATCCTTTTCGCAAAATATCGATATTTTAATATTTAAAATCTTATACTCACAATAAAAATAATTCTATTCATTGACCTTTCTGAATTTCACGCTGAATTTTCGTTCCATCTTAAAATCTGAGATATAATTAGGTATTTTCACTTCAACCGCTAGCTAACTTCACTTCGTTGAGTGCTGAGGGGAAAAAAATGGACCAAATGCATGGGATTCGGTCCATTTTGCCCTATTTTGCTAATATCTTCGTAAAATCTAATTTTTTCTATATAAGTGTTTCGGAAATTTATTTTTTATTTTTTAAGAACTATTTAATGAAATAATAAAACTACAATCATTATTATTCATTACGGAGATATTAAAAAAATAAAATTTTCCTGCATTCGACAGTTCCATAGACCACACTGATGATAATGATGATTCTAATGATTCAAGTTTGGAAAATATGGATGATTTTTCTGGAAAAAGAAAACTATTCTGAGGGCAGTATGAGCAAAAGACTTAAGCTATCTAGCGTACATAGATTAATATTACTATGCACAGTTCTACAAATAAAAGAGACTTATGGAAATGTCAAACTGTTATTTGAACTAACGAATATCAATAATATTCCGTTCAAATTTGTTGCGGATTTCAAGCTTCTCCTAATAATAAATGGCCAACAAACTGCAACAGCAACTTTTCCTTGCCCATACTGTTTTATTTGACTAAGAGATATGAGAACCAACGAAAATGATGAAAATCAGTTGAGTGATGCCCATGCAAGTACATCTATTATCTCACGAATGGAAAATCACATGAAATTGAAATCATCTGGTGATCTGAGAAACAATTACGATAAATTTTGTCTCACAGGGAGAAATAAAAAATACAGTAAAGACTGTCATAGTACAGTCATTCTTGCACGTGTTGAAGAGAGTTTGAAATATATCGACATTAACAATGGCCTAGGATTTTGATCGGAGCAAAGTGGTGAATTAGTTCACCGAGAGTTTTTGAAGCTCTGGGATCGTTATAAAATAAATTTCTTAAATAAAGAATCTTATTCATCAAGACTGCTCAAAGCATTGATTGAATTTGTATTACTCCATATCTAAGTACAATATTCTTAGGAATTATACAGAAATATTGACGAATTGAGGAAAGACTAAAAAAAATATCTAAAAACAAAAAAAAATTAAAAAATCCAAAAAATTCTTTAAAAAAAATAAATGGGGCCATATAACCAGTACGTACTCGTCGTTGGTCCTGGATTGAGCTGAAAATGGTTTTTATTCATCATTTCCTATCGTTTGAACATGTAGAATTTTCTCACTAAGAGTAATCTCATTTTTCCATCATTTAAATTGATAAAATGTCGATATCTCGCGAAAAGGATCAGCTGGGATTTTGATTCTTTTAGACTTTGAACCTCTAAATGATGTAGAAACTTCCTATGAAACCCGATTTTGGATCCATTTTAGTCAAACTTCTTTCACCTTCAAGAACAGTGTGACTGGCTGGCGGCAGTAGCCTCATGTATCGCAGTATCGGTGTCAGTGATGCCACTGTGGGCGCGCTAGTTGGCGGCAGTTGGCGCGAAATTCAAAATGCGTATTAAAAATAATTGTTGCAATTGAAATCAATAATTATCATAAAATTCACAAGAATGTATATAAATTGTATTTATTGAAATTTTGTCTGTGAAATCTAAGTTAATTTTTGAAATTCAATGGAAATAAACTATTACTTAGAAAATAGATGTGTTATAAATTGTTTTCTCAACTTGAATCAAAAGTTACACATTTTATATGTATTATTGTGCATTTTATAATAACTACTTATTTTAATAAAAATAATTGTAATTAATACCCATTTTAAACTCCGCGCCAACTGTGACCAATCAGCGCGCGACCCTAACGCAAGCGCAGTAGGTCAAGGCGCCCACATTGGCATCACTGATCGGTGTGCACACGATAAAATTTGTTGCTCCCGCTGTTGCAGAGGGCGTGCGTGTAATCTTACCAATGCACAAATCTTAGGCTTTCTACCTTAAAATTGATACCGAAAATACGTACTTTCGACCGAGGTATGAAGAAAATGTAATTTTTGCTCATTTTCAATAAATTCTAAGCTGAACAAAAGTTATATATATTTTTATTTTTTATTATCATTTCATACCAAAAAATGAACATAGAAATTAACAAAATTTTCGTACCCATGGGGAAACTTTTTAAACTCTCAAAATTCAAAATTTCGGATCCCATCGCGACACCGTAGGACCATTTTTGATATAAAAATTAAATCAGAAATTTTTATTTGTACTAAAACGTATCGATCTTCCAGAATTAGCCATTTTCGATTTTCAAAAATTTGGTATTTTCGGCCTATCCTAATATGCAGGTTATTGTTTTTATGTAAATTCGACCAAATACGAATGTCAGTAGTGATGTTTATTTTCTTAAACTTACTTAAAATCCAAGAATTTTGCAACAAAGGTAAAGTGAGAGTTATGAAAATGAGGAGCAGTTTGAAGAGATTAAACGACAATAACGTTCCTATCTGATTGAATTCGCATGAAAAACATCCTACGCACACATATTCTTCAAGCATTAACTGAAAAAATGTATTTTATGAAAATTTACCAAAAAAAAATGATTTTTAAAAAAGTTTTAAAAAGAAAGACAGGCGATGTCACAAATGTTTCTCCACCTGAGAGTCATAAGCAAGTGATTTCTTACACGTACTTTAGGAGTCAGAAAGAAAAACGCGTACTTTGCTTTTGGACATTATCCCGCTTATGTATCGTATATTTTTCAGTAAACATCACAAATTTTATTTTCAGATAAACGAACACCATTCATTAACGAATTTGTAAGCCTCTTCAAATTTATTTGCGGATTTGAAGATTGAAAAAAAACTTGTCACAAGAATCAAAAATGAAAAGTTAATTATCTTAATTGTTTACAAAATAACAGATTTTCAACAAAAAAATTATTTATATCATTTTTTGGCACCAAATCCTAAACCTTTTTTATGTCCCAAAGAACACATCACTATATCAAATTGCATGCCTTATTAATCATTTGAGCCTAATTTGGACAGTTTCGGTTATGCCGATGCTACTAATAATTATTCCAATGAGAGGTATTTAAGAGTACATTTAAATGAATAAATAATGTCTTTAATGTAAAGATTAAATCTCAGTACTTGTTTGATATTATTTTATGTGTAAAAAAAAGATTACATGTGTCATGATTCTAAAGATTTTCATTCTTACTTCAAACGTCACTCTTATGCTATCCTTTAACAAGTATATTGTATTTTTTAAATATTTTCTTATTTGCATTAAAATATATGCCGAAATATTCCCAAGTATTCTCTAATCATTTTAAGTATTCTCAAATATTCCCACATATTCCTCATATTCCCACATATTTCCTCATACTCCCATATATTAAAAATATTCCTTGTATTAACAGATATTCCAAAATGTTCCGATGTATTCCGATGAGCATACCTCTCTAGCTTCATTCACGTCCATGCACCACGATCCTTTATCTACAATTCTATGTCGTTCTGAGCAGTGTAGAGTGATTTTTGCAGTCGCAATGCAGCGCAAAGTGAAGAAGTCGATTTTGGCTATTTCTCAAAATGGTGGTCCTAAGCCGGCAGCCCCTGTTCGTACGTCAGCACATAATTTTTTTTGCTCGAATGCAAGAAAAAGGGCAGGTTATGTGAGTTTTAGGAGGAAATGGGCAAATTTAAACCATTTACAATGAAAAAACATATAGAATATTGCCAAATTTTATTGATAGGATAGACACTTACCTGAGACAAGCAACATGCAGTCAAAACACAACCAAACTAAAAAAAAACAAGAGACGAGTGACATGGAATTGAAACACAACAAAATAAAATAACACACAAATAACAACAAAAGCAACAAAAAAATGTGCCGGCTCAGGACCACCTGTTTGGTGCCGACTCAGGGCCACTACGATTGTTTACACATTTCATGATATTACGCACACGAAACAAATCCGAATGAAAAATCGACTTTATCAGGCGAAAGCACACAGAACACAGAAACCAACGCACTTAATCAGTTGAACGTTTCAAAATATTTACACACATGTAGCTGCTTCACAAGAATGGAAGAAAATGGAATTCCGTTTTCTATAGGAAAAATTAGAAATACGTAGAATGAACATAGGAAGAATGTCTTTCTTACTGTGTTTTGTAAACTTCACAATCTTTTCTAGGGATTATAGTAACATTCTCGTGGTATGAGTACAATTATATAATCAGTTATTATTATATTCAAAAAAACTTAGCAACTTCACAGTTTAATATTCACAATAGTAATTCTTGAAATAGTGACGCTATTTCCTAGATTGCTATTGTCTTATTGTAAAAATTAATATTATAATATCAAATTTTACAACCAAAAGTTTCTCCGTGTACAGTGGCGAGTAGAGCGTAAATACCCAAATCTCGATATCTCGAAAACGAAGGCCTATGGGTAAAAAAAAACACGTATGTAATGGATTTTGATGTACTTTCACCCGGTAAAGCCATAGCTGAATCGGCTTTTTCCAGGTTCACCAGGCTATATTTAATTATGTATCACCTCTAATTTAATTCACGGAGAAAAATGTGTCTGCTAAAACTGCAGGATGTTCAGTTCTTATTGGGAAGGGAAAAACAAAATTTTTCGTAAGAAAAATAAAGCATATAAGCAATTTTATTCAATTTACTTTGTCACGTGGCGTTTAGAATCCCCCCCCCCCCTTCAGGCGTGACAAATCGTGACGGTCCATCAAACTCTCCCTCCAGCGTCATGAGATTTATGGACGGCCCGAGAGGCCGTCCACTCTAGAATCGATTCTACGTGAGCATAATTATTCCGTCAATTAGATAACGATTTCTGTGATTCCACACATGAAGCATAATCCGGTTTGATTCTGAGCGTTAGAAAAGAAAAGAATCGAATCCAAACTCAGAAGATCGCACAGGGATCATTCTGACAGTTGCGTGCATTGAGTTGCATCAGTACGACTGATTTCTGTTGATTCCGCCTGAGTCTAACTGATTCTTCGTTGATACTTCATCGATTCCTTCGTTTCTCGACCACACTAGGGGAGCGTTTACATATTACGTAGCATTAAAAGTGGGAGGACGGGGTTCGTGTTTCGTTACGATCTGTTATGTGGGGGGGGGGGGGGTATTTTTAACCCGATTACATAACATGTTTAATTGCATGTATTTCTCAGGGTGGCCTGCTGGACAGGGAAACCGGGGAAACCCAGAAATGACCGGGAATTTTTTGGAGACTAGGAAAAAGGGGGAAAATACAGTGAATTTATTTTGTGACTGGGAATTTTACAAATTTTCAAAAGAAAAATCTAACCATTCAATTGAAATATCACGAACTTCATGTCACATGATATATCATGAAATTTAAAATAAGTTTGATTCCAACTTTTTTTTTAAACGTTAAGTTCAATTGTTGACTTTTTCAATTATGAAACCATTTTATGATATATATTATGGAGCATTTTTAAAATGCAGTTTTGAAGACTTAAACAATACAGAATGAACCGCGTTTGAAATTAATATTTGCTGACAAAAAACTTCTGTAAATAAAAACTAATTAACAATTTCAAAAATGGAACTGTAGTTCAAGAATTCGAGATTGAATTGCATTCTTAATATTTTTTAACATTGAATAATTTACAGGTATTAACGTTATAAATTTGAACTATTTCCATTTAACTTAGTAGGTAAACAAATATAAACGTCCGATTGAAAATTTATCAACTACTTTTAACACTTTTATTAAATTAAAAATAATATTCAAATATTGTTTCAGTCTAAAATATTCCATTTTTAACCCATTCGAACTGAAATTTTTTAATTAAAGAAAATAACAATTATTCAGTGACTTAATACTTTTTGACTGTTCAATTAAAATAAATAATTATAAAAATAGAATATTCATAACTAAACAATTTTAAACTGAATTGTTTAAAACAGAAAGCCTTGAATCATTAAAATTTCACAGAGCTAAACTTAAACTTTGAACGTCACAATGTTAATTTGAATTCTTCTATTTAAAAAACATTCTATTTTAAAGTAAAATTGTGTAATTTTAATGTACACAATAGGTAATCAATTATTTGAAACAGAATATAGATTTTTCAAGATTTTCAAAATAAAATGAACACATGACAATTAAACAATTATTACTTCAGAAAAAAATCGAAAAGTTCAAGAGATAATTAGAAGTTTCAAAAAGATTAAAAAGTAATTAAAAATATGAAAAAAATTCGAAAAAAGTAAAAAAAATGTACATTTTTTAAGATTTCGAACCCAAAATACAGAAGCATTTACAAAAATTTGAAAAGTTTTAAACGGAAAAAAATTAGGATTCCCAATAATGTTGAAAATAATTTTTTATTTTCAAAAATTAATTTTCATTTTCCATATCGTTTGATCATACCTTAATTCCTATACGACTAATATAAAAATAATTATATTGCAATCAGTATGCTTGAATCAGGCCTCGTTGCAAGCTACACCGGCGATGTCAGCTGAGAAGCAATACAGCTTTACGGACTCCTCGTATGTGTAGCCTGCGTTAAGACTAAATACGTTCAAGGGCATAATAAAATCATTAATGTTGTGTCGAGGAAGCAAATATAAAAATATGGCAGAAGAAATAGAAGGAGATAAATTATTAGATTCAAAAATAAAAGCGGTCCTGCGTTCGACACTGCGCACTTGACGTGTTTTAACGTGTTGATCCCAAGCTAACTCAAGCTGACTCGCCCGAGTCTGCACGGAATCGTAGCGATTCCGAGTGATCCTTGGCGATTCTCACTGATTCCCGGTGTTTCTTCTGAATCTTACTGATGAACGCATGTTTCAAACTTTCAGAATCGATCTCTAAGATTCTACCGAATCAAGCTGATGCCCACATATTTCTGAAAAATCTTTTGACGAGTGACTGATTCTGAATCGATTCTAAGTGAGGAAAATCACTGATTCCTCCAGTGAACGGCCCCTCGGGTCGGCCCCTAACTGAAAATTCTGTAAACCCTGCAGAAAATTCGGTAATCTTTACAGAAAATCTACACGGTAAGAAGGTGTCCATTAAAATAGATTAAAATGATTTTACATATGGTCAAATTCACAACGTTTTGAATCCAAAAGAATGTCGTTTTCTGCCGTTAACGTTTTAATTCATGTGAAGCTCAACTATTTTCGTCTAACTTCAATCCTCTTTAATCTCGTGATGATTTCTATCAATGATTGAATACATTTTAATTCTGTTGACGTAGGTAGAACTGAAGGCAAGTTAATCCTATTTAATGCTATGAGGTGAGGACGAATGTTTAAGTCAATTTAATTCCTTCCGTAAAGTAAAATTGTCATTATTTTAATCCGAAACTCAAAGTGCATTCAAGGCAATCTCAAGCAATTCCTCCCCACGACCAAATTCACAACACTTTGAAATCAAATGAATGTTGTTTTTTGACATATTTGAAATCATGTTAATCCACTTCAACGCACATCTTCTTACCGGGTATGCTTTCCCAATTTTAACCGAAAATCCTGTAAGTTTAGCAGAATTTTTTTCGTGCGTGAATCACTCAGAGAAATGTCCTCTTGTGACAACAGGATGTCTCTTGACACAAATAGAATTTCCTCTTAAATGTAAGGTTAATAGGACTTTCATTCTGCTTGTGTAAAAAAGGTATTCCCGTGGTTCAAACCAAAAAACACGCAAGAGGACGACGCGTTTGTTTTAAGACAACTTTTTCTCTGAATGAATTAAAATAATTTCGAAAATTTCAGAGATGACTCTTAATAATTTAAAGAAGATTTTTCTGATCTTACCATCAAGGCGACTTCGCAATTCCATAGTTTTGTGACTCTGCGTAGGGGCATTACTAGAACAGGACAGGACGGTACCCGATCCGGCAGAGGTGGCTGAATTGGGAGTGTGAGGATTGGCACCCGGTGTTGCCGGACTGGGTGGTGGACTGCAGGCAAGAAGACTATAACTGTGCTCAGTTTTGATAGGCTTAGGACCGCCGAGAGCTGCATCCGTCATCAAACGGTCCCTGAGGACGACACTTATCGACGTTTTATCCCTTGGACACAATACTCCCCATTCGTCTTCTCTCGTATTCATCAACATATCGTGACCCAGAGCCTGAAACAAGGAAAGTTATTTAATGCAATTTAAATATCGCTGCGAAGTACCATAAGTGTATTAACTATAAATATATTTATTTTTCTATAATTCGCGAAAAAGTGCCAGTTTTTCCACCTGTTTTTGGTGTAAAAAGTGATCGATTTTTGGTCGATGACGTGGCGCATGCGCAGTGCCGACCTTTCCGGGCAACAGTGACAAAAGTGGACAGATGCAGTGGAAAAAGTAAATGGACAGTGATAAAAGTGAGGCACAGTGACAAAAGTAAATGTTATTTCGGGTGGGTTCGTGCTGCCTCGGGTGTACTCGTGCATCGTGCGCAGCCAACTTCATTCTATTTTCCGACTGTCGTCCCTAACCTAAAATCAATTTCCTGAAAAGTCTCGAGTTGTGTATTTTGTATGTACTTTTGTCACTTGGCAAAAGCAAAAAAACACCGTCAGTTTCTCCGAAAATACTGTGCTTGGTGTTTTTTCACGAAAAATCGGAAATTTTGAAGCCCTCAACTTTATGGGCCAACTATTCAATTGTGAGAACCAGCTTATTACTGCCATATTATTGCCATGGTTTTGATAATTGCCATTGTCATTGTTGCGTCAATCGACAAAAAATCGCCTTCTTTTTACACAAAAAACAGGTAAACAAAAACTAGCACTTTTGCACAAATTATAGAAAAAGTATCGTGTCCCACACATTGAAAAAGCGACGATTTAAAACTCGTGTGATAGCCACGCTCGCTCCGCTCGGGTAGCTAACTTCACACTCGTTTTAAATCTCTCGCTTTTTCAACTTGTAGCACAATATACTATTGTGCTCAGTTTATAAGATTATTTCCTCAAATTGATGCTTCTATCTTATAACAAAAATCTTATTTCCAGAAAATCAGAGATACCATCAAAAGGCCAATTAATGTATCTTGTTGCAACGAACAACTTTTTAAGTTACAGTTTAGTGTTATATTTCAAATATTTAATAAGTTTTCCTTATATAAACAAACTAAACCATTTCTTAAACTTTGTAAGTCGCTATTGATATATCATAAAAGGTCATCAAAGGTTCCTCAATAGATCATTCGAAGCGATTTGAAACCCGAAAAATTACCTACAACAAATGCAGTACTATTATATTCCCTATATTAACGGAGTTTTCTTTATATATGCAAAGTAAATACCTTTTTTAAAAAATTAAAAAACGGTATTGGTAGATTATGAAAGGTCATGAAATATTCCTCAATAGACCAAGCAATGCGTCTCGAAGAGGCGAACAAATATATCATACAGTGCTGTTGTGTTAAAAAATTAAACAAGTTTTCCTCATATAATCAAGACAAACAATAATGTTTTTAATTCATAAATTGGTATTGCTGGATCATAATAGGTCATGGAAGGCTCGTCAATAGGGTACTAAACGCGTTTCTCTCTAAATTTCTTGGAGTGAGATGACGCTCCAATGGTGTTAATCTCCGCTCCAACTTGAAGCCAGAAGTGAGCTTCTCCCTTTGGAGTGGAGCGTGACTTTTCGTTGGAGCGAAGAGTAACTCTCGGACTTGGAGCGGCTGGTCACTCCAAATGAGGCGACTGGTCGCTCCAAAGGGGGCGAATCGACACACCATTGGAGCGATCGTGTCTGTTCAACTGGGAGTGAGTTGCGTGACTCCAACGGATGGAGTCATAAAATTGACACCAGTGGAGCGAAATTTTGAGTACATTAAGGAGTTAAATTTCGCTCCTTATGGGCTCACTTATTTATTTCTGAAGGAATGAAATTGAATATTATAAAAACATTTATTTCCTTAAATTATTGATTATTTAATATATAAATATGATTCGATAAATATTTTAATATAAAAAAATTGCTGAATTTAACTAAAATATTACAAAAATTAAAGAGTAGATAAACATTGCAATTAATTTAAAAGTATTTACACACATATTAAAGTCTTCTTAAATTTAACTTAGATTTCACAGATTTCAACTATACTGTAAGCAAGCTATTAATTACAAATGAACCAAATTAAATAAAATCATTAAAATAAAACAATCGACGATTAATTAGAGAAGGCGGTTGAATATCTCTTTTTGAAGACTCTGTTGAGTCGGAGCGATGATAGGGAGAGACATTAAGGCACTTTAAAGAGCCACAGTCGCTGATGTCCATCCTGTAAAAAATAGTATGATATTACATTATTTTTTATATTATTAAACAAAATGTTTAATAGGATGGGCAGAAAAAAAAAATAAATTTCTAGCAATCGATTTCTAATACCAAAAATTTTTTAGTTCTTTATGAACTGGAAATACTGTAATTTTTTTTTAATTGATTAATATATTTTACCTCCTCGACCATGTTGAAAATGAAGAAAATATAATTAAAGAGTAAAATATATTTAAAAAATGAATTCTTACAGTCACAAATTGTTCTTGTATATGTATAACTATATGCCTGCGAAGAATGTATGGAAGCACCTATTTGATATCAAAAACATGTGGAAAATTAAATTTCAAAATAGGACAAAAATTTCTTTTTTGATTTCATTTTTATTTTTATTGAATTCCACCCAGAAAATTACTTCAAGAATAAATAAGAACTAAATAATTTATTTTATTAACCGTTATGTCCCCGTCTCTTTTTTCAGCAATAAAAAACAACTTCTTTCAGGTTGTTTCATGCGCGGAATTCAAAAAAGATAAAATTCAAATTTAAAAAAAAATGTTGATCAATTTTTTATCTTTCATACAATTTTAATATTAGGTAGGTACTTCCATAAATACTTTAGGCATATAATTTTACATATATATCAAAAGATTGGTGACTATAAATTCATGTTTTCATTTATTGCCTGAGCTGAATGAAATAATTATTCTTCAAATGGAATAGTAGAATTTTTAATAACCAAAAAGATGAATTTTAAACTAAAATAATTATTCTTGAAATGGAATAGTGGAATTTTTAACCAAAAAGATGAATTTTCAACTAAAATAATTATTCTCGAAATGGAATAGTCGAATTTTTAACCAAAAAGATGAATTTTCAACTAAAATTATGAAACTTTAATTGGAACAGTTGACTTTTAGACTAAAAAGATGAATCTTCAATCAAGAAAATTGGGTTTCAACCACGGAAAAACTAACTTTCCATAAAATACACAAATTTTGAACGAAATAGTTGACTTTCAAACTCAAAAAGGTTACATTTTCAAATAAAAAAGATAAAATTTCAACCGAAAATGCAATACTTCAATTTTCAGATGAAGAAATTAATTTTTAAATGAATACCGCTTTTTTAGCAACATAGTTACAATATGCACCTAAGTTATGAATTGTTGAATTGAATAATTATTCTTTGATTGACATAATAGAATTTCAAAAGAAGAAGATGAATTTTCAACCAAAAATGCAGTAAATAATGGTCAGAAATTTGAGGTGTCACGGCGAGTGGGGACTCATTCTAAATGTCGTTACTACTTTTCTTGTTGGGACTGGAGAAAAATTTTTCAATATATAACAGTCGGTACACAGAACATACATTGGCAATTTTAAACATTGTCTTACATACCTAAATAATATAAATAATATAAACAGCGTACCTCATAAAGAATTGATGGCTTCCTCATACACTCCCTTCGACTACAGGAAATCCGCTAATTCGTCAGGAGTTTTACATGAATTCTGAAGAAAACAATTTTCCAATTGAAAATTGATACTTATGGTACATTTGAGGAACAAATAGTCTACAGTTTGTAGACAGCTTATATTTTTTTAAACATATTTTAAATGGGACGCAGGCCTGGCGAGAGGGGGGATAAGGGGGGAGATTCTACCCGGGCCCGGATTTTTCATCAGCCTAAATTCTCAATTTTCAAAATTACATATAGGGGCCCGTCATTCCCACCCCCCGGGCCCGAGTTTTCCTCTCGACGGGCCTGATGGGACGCGTCCGGATTCAGAACTCCGAAAACTCAGAAGCGCAAGAACACTCATAATTCCTCAAATAAAATCTAAAAACTGGGTCTTTTTGATTTAGGCCTGCACATGCCCATATGCTTAATAATAATAATTAAAAGACACTTACCCTGAGGAAATCTGATGTACTCATCGATTCACGAAACACTAAAAAACGGTCACTTTTCAAAATGCACGTCTTAATGCGTTATCTACTACCACGAAAATTGGCATGAAAATGGAAAAGTACACCGAAACGACGCTGTACTGCCTGCTGGCCCTACCCCCACCCCATACCACTACGCTTCTATCACACTGGACTTTCGTTGGAGTCACCTCACGCTCCCGTTGGAGCGATACGCATGGTCACTCCTCTTTGGGGTCAAAAGAGTAACTCCAATAGTTGGAGCCAACTGATTTTGACTATAATTTGGAGCGAAAATGTAACTCCAACGGAGGGAGTCAAGCTTCTGACTCCAACGGACAGGCCTAATGACTCCAACGGAGTTGATATAGCAGTCGCTCCAGAGTTGGGGTTACATTTTCGCTCCAAGAAATTTAGAGAGTTCGAAGACGCGTACGAATATATCAACTACAGTATAGTAATATCAACTAATTCATATGAACAGAATAAACCATTTTTTTAAACCTCATAAATCGGTGATAGTAGGACACAAAAGATTCCACAATAAGTCGTTCGATGCGTCTCGAAGACATGACCATGACATCAGATATGGTATTGTTGTATTTCGAACATCAAAAAAGTTTTTTTCACATAAACGAGATAAAAATTATAAAAAGAACTTTCGGATGCAACAAATTTACATTTATAGTAAATAATTAAGGCTTTTTCCTTATAAATATCAAGATGATTTTTTTTCAAACTTCTAAGCGCAAAAAAAATCTTTTAATTGTCCGACCTAGCTCAAAATTTTATCAGACCTGGAACATCAATTAGAGATTAGACCTGCAATTCGTCCAAATTTAATTATCATAGCTCTTTTACTTTTCTAGATTTTGTAAACAGAACAAAGCTACACAAACACATATACAGACATTTTTAAGAACTGCACTTTTGAGTTCCTGATGGCGTCAAATTATATAGAAATACGTAAAAAAGTAGATTTGAAAATTTAAATTGTCACAAACTTCCCTCTATGAGGAAGCAATAATCAACTAAATGTATTTTTTTTAAACTAACTTGTACTTTGGACGTTTTAATTTTGAGGTAATTTTAATGGAAAAGGGATTAAAGCTTTTTCAGAGAGAAGCTATAGAAGATATTTCAACAGCCCCAAAAATAACCGGTAACTTTTGAAACACTAATTGGATTCGATTGCACTTTGGTACACGTTTTTAGGAACCAAAGAGAGTGAGCATCCATTTTAGGTCCGTAAGATTTGATGATTGATTCTTGAGCAGAATGATCTCCTGATTCCGAATATATCGGGTGCACATAGCAAATTCCCGGTCGTTTTGTTGTTATTTCACATTTTCTGTGTTTAAATAAAAAATGTCATGTCTCGGAAAGTTATGAAAGTTTTGAAAATATTTTTTCATAATCATTTGAAGAAGTGTGATATGCACACATTTTATTAATGATGTATGTTGATTTAATGGATATTTTTCGAGAAAAACAATAAAATAGCGTTTTCATGTAAAACCATTTCTACAGTGTATTTTTTATCATTTCGCAATTTCTTTTTTTAAATCATATAGTACTCGCCGAGACGAAGACAATTTCTTTTGAAATTTTTTTAATTGAACTATTAGTTTAATTTTTACGAAATTCGAAGTAAATACAAAATTTTCACGTCTGTGTATACGAGTGTTAGTAACACAGCATCGAATTGAAAATTGTATTGAGTAGGATGTTTGCCTGTGTACGTCTGTGTGTGAGGCTTCCGAACCCCCCGCTGTCACGATTCGATGATGTTACTAACACTCGTACACACAGACGTGAAAATTTTATATTTATTTCGAATTTTGTAAAAATTAAACTAATAGTCCAATTAAAAAAATTTCAAAAGAAATTGTCTCCGTCTCGGCGAGTACTATATGATTTAAAAAAAGAAATTGCGAAATGATAAAAAATACACTGTAGAAATGGTTTTACATGAAAACGCTATTTTATTGGTTTTCTCGAAAAATATCCATTAAATCAACATACATCATTCATAAAATGTGTGCATATCACACTTCTTCAAATGAATATGAAAAAATATTTTCAAAACTTTCATAACTTTCCGAGATATGACATTTTTTATTTAAACACAGAAAATGTGAAATAACAACAAAACGACCGGGAATTTGCTATGTGAACCCGATATATTCGGAATCAGGAGAACATTCTGCACAAGAATCAATCATCAAATCTTACGGACCTAAAATGGATGCTCAAGTGCCCTTGGATCGTGGGAATTCTGAGTTGAGTGTGCGAGAGAGACAGAAATATGATAAGCACACCCAAAAAGGTGGAGCTTGTTAGTGAAAAAAAAATTTCGACAGCCAATCACCCTAGGAATATTCTCAGGAAAAAAGGGTACATCGGAAAAAAAATGTGAAAAAAATTTCCTGCAATAAAGTCATTATCAGGGGACAGTCGGCCTGCGTGAGGCATTGTCTGGAAACCGGCACCCGTGCGGCGGGGGGTAGTTTGTCGAGCGGACGGTTTTTGGCCTGGCGCGACCTTCCCATTGTTTGAGATTAGACACACCGTAGAAAAATCTAAATTTTGTACAATATCAATTAATTCAATTGTAATATACTGCATTACCCTCGTTATATTATTACGAGTAACTCAAAAAAAGATTGGAAAAAGTCGGTTAATATTTTCAATCACAGTTGATCTTTAAATATTTCTTTCCGTTGAATTATCTTTAAAGATCCCTTCTACCTTATTCGTTTACGAATCCAGCATACTACACAAGTAATAATTGTTAAAAATAGTTTCTGGCATAATAGCCGTACAAAGTCGAACCAAAGTTTGAAATGTCGAAAATGCTCTATTTGAATTTTCGTCTAATCGAAACATTTCATTGGGATAGTTTCGAAATATACTTGATATCCAGTGAAAATTCGGACTGACATTTCTCAAGATACCATAGAAAAAGGTTTTTTTTATTGAAATGTTACTTTTTAATTGTGAAATAATAGTTACAAACCGATAAATTATTCTACAAAAGTAGAGTAACTTTGACCAAGCATATTTTGAATATCATCAATATTTATTAAAATTTGACAAACATCCCTTCTGCCTTATTCATTTACGAATCCAGACATATGGCATAAATAATAACTGTTAACAATTGTTTCCGATAAAGTAGCCGCATGAAGTCGAAATAAAGCTTGAAATGTAGCTCTTATTTTTTACGTGTTGTATGACAATTGTAATTGAAGATTTATCTTGAAAACATTGCTGCGTTAAGAAGGCGAATTGTTTAAATATTAGAGTATTTCTTTAGACTTCGATTATGAATAATGGGTTATATACATAATGGGGTGGTCAAAAATCGTTCCTCGAAAAATGTACGTAGTATACGTTACTTATTACTGTAATTTTCGTTTCCATTACAATTACCAACAATAGATTATATGCACAATAAGGTGGTTAAAAAATTAGGCCAGTGGAATTAGACATAAAAATCGTGTAAATTAACAAAAATTCCGAAGATCTTCAAAAAAATTGTATAGTTGTTTTTTTATATGTTGAACATAGAATACAATTTTGCAAAACGTGATCGGGTCGGCAATTTGTTAAAAAAAAATAATTTCCAATAATGCCCCCCATTGCTCCACGACAATTGAAAACATTTTGCAAACTTGAGTGTGTAATTATAAACTCAGTTTCTATCCTGTATTAAATTTGCAAAACGTTCGTGAAGCGGCAACATTATCAATTATAAACAAATTATTACTTTGTTAATCACTCGCCAGCGAAAATACCGAAGGTTTTGCAAAATGTTGTTTCTGCTTCTTTCCCTTGAGAAGCGACTATTTTATGATTTGTAAAACTAAATCCATAATGCAAATTATCGTTTTTTAAATCATTGTTAAATTCTTTGCTATTCGACTCCTACAATTCCAGCGAAAATTTCGAAGGCAGTGTTTTTGGGTAGCAAAAGTTCTAAAAGTCGAGATGTGAAAATTATCAAGTTTGCAAAGCGTTGCTCGGCCGGTAATAATATTAAAATTTCAATTAAACAAATTAGTTAATTTTGTAAACTAGCCAAAAATTACAAACATTTTGCAAATCGTACTGAGTGATAAACAGCTTATTACCAACGTCATATTACATTTGCAAATTGTTTACAACTTGGCGGCATTATGAATTATAAACAAATTGTTATTTTGTTTAGCACTCCCTTGCGAGAATTGCAAATGTAAAATTAATTAAATTAATTAAAATTAATTTAATTACTTAATTAATTTAATTTTAATTAATTAAAATGAATAAAATTCCTCGATATGCAATACACTAAATAGTTATATGGGAGGAATGGCAACATCCTTATTTATTCACACTTGTCTTATCATATACAATTGTCTCTCAAATTGTCTTAACCCGTGTAGGAATGGTAACAGGGATCCGAACGGGAGCCGGTCGGATAGCCCCAGTTTAAACCGGGCGCCGGCCGGGGATATTGGCCGGGATCCGGCTAAAAACGTCACGGTAAACTGGTCGGATTCCGGCTTTCATACCGGCCGGGATCCGGTCGGGTAACCCGGCCACAGAACGGTCAAAAAATCTTTTGCTTCAGGCGAGGAATTGATAACTGGGTTTGTCTTTTAAGACTCATCGTGAAAAATACGGTGAACTTTAAATGTAAAATCAAGTTAACAAATTCTCGCGAGGAAATTAGAGTATAGTTTAAATCACTGTTTCTAGAATCTGCTAGCAATTGTTTTATTTTTGAAACCACGTGGTGATTTGAGGTTAGGAAGGAAGAAAGGAAAAAATGAATACACAACACTATACTTTAATGTAAAATAATTATTCGCGCAGTAAGTGGAGTTTTGGAACTGATTACTGAAATAAGGTTGATTTTAATCACGGATTTTATTTGCGAACTTCGAGGAGACGACGCGACATGAGTGCAACGTGCATTCTCGTTCGAGGTGCGAAACTAAAACTTATAAGTGTCTACGCCAACGCCAGCGCAGAAAGCGTCAGACATGGCGGCAAATTTGAAAGTGTACAGACTAAAAATTGTCTGAAAATAGAGAAAATTATAAAAATTGTAATAAATCTGCTGTTGCACATTGCAGAATCGATAACAGTTTTGTTTAATAAGTTAAAACATTAGAAAAAATCACATGTGTTTTTTTAAGAATTGAAAAAATCTAGTTTCTGTTTTACTGATCTGATAAATCTTTAAATTAAACTTTTCAAATAATAATTCATCTAGTATCCGTAAATATAGTACATCTGTTACAAACTATATGGACCTTGAGAATTTATTCTGGGGAATAATTAAACAAAATATAAGTTTGTTTATCATTATCAATGCTGCCACCTAGTAAATAGTTTGCACATCTAATATGATGTTAGTACTAAGTTAATTATCACTCAGTACGATTTGCGAATTGTTTGTATTTTTTGGCTAGTTAAACAAAGTACCTAATTTGTTCACTTGCAATTTGCTACATTTTCTATCCAAAAACGCAACATTTGCAATTCTCACAGGAATTTTATGAGTCGAATTGAAAAAAAATGCAACAATAATTTTAAAAACGCATTAATATCATAGTCTCTCCTCAATGGAAAGAAGCAGAAACAACATTTTGCAAAACCTTCGGTATTTTCGCTAGGGAGGGATTAACAAAATAATAATTTGTTTATAATTAATAATGTTGCCGCATCACGAACGTTTTGCAAATTTAATACAGGATGGAGACTGAGTTTATAATTACTCACGCAAGTTTGCAAAATGTTTTGAATTTTGGTGGAGCAATGGGGGGCAAATTTTGCAAATTAATTTTTTTTAACAAATTGCCGACCCGATCACGTTTCGCAAAATTTTATTTTATGTTTAACATATGAAAAAACAAATACACAATTATTTTTAAGACCTTCGAAATTTTTGTTAATGGATTAGCTATTTCCACTGGTCTAAACGCCAACTTTGAACAATGAAATGTCCACTTTCAATTTCTCGCTTCTGTTTGAAATAAAAAAATGTGTACAAATCGAACATTTCACCATCTTCAATATTATAAAACAAGCCCCTAAAAATTTCCCTTCATTTAGTGGTTTTTCAACATTTTCTCTAACAAAAGGATAATGTCCGCTTTAATTGTATTTCCCTGAAAAAGAAGAAACTTTTCTGAAAGTTTCTTTAAAAAATTCATTCAACTTGTACATTTGCACATTTAACTTTTGTATTGAATATTACAAAATCTATTTTTTTCTCACGAAAAAAACTAGTGACAGTCAACATCAGCAAAAACTGTGAGAAAATTACTCAATAGAAAAAAGTTCTTTGACACTTCTTCTGCAAGTTTTTCAGTAACAACTTGACTTTTTTTAGTGTTATCGAAAAGAAATGCGAATTTCCATTTTTCCGGAAAAATGAATTCGAGTTTCTCTCTTACACACAGCCATTTTGGATGAAAATTCAACAAGTTAGAAAATTTTCGAAAATATTGAGACCATTTTTTCTAAGATTTAAAAATATTATGTACGGCTGTCGCGTTATCCCTATAATAGAAACTATTTTTGTCATAGATTAAGAAATTTCAATCGAGATTTTTGCTATTGGCATTCGATTGCCAAAATAGGAAACTTGGTTTCTTTTCATTTTTCGATTATTACGTTCAATTTTCATGATAAAAGTGACTCCTAAAAGTATATATCAGTCGAATCAGAATTTCAAGAAACATGCAAATTCGTTGAACGTCAGAGAAGTATTTTTGGCAAATTTTTTGGGAACTTGGACATTTCGTACATTTCTTTGGTGGCTGAAGAGAAAATTCAGAAATGGATCTGAAAAGATTTTCTTGAGAGTCGTGCCAGATGTGAATTACAGTTAGCGCAGGCCCTACAACCTGCCGGGGTGAGGTAAAGGGTATGCATTGTAGTGAGTACAATAGCGTGGGCGTGCCTAAATGTCTCCTCAATATTTGGCCGCCAGGATCGGTAGTTTCTTGCCTTAAATTTAAGCCAAAAATGCTGTTTCTTTTCGCATGTATTTTAATATTTATTTGAAACCAATAGTTTCTTTATATATATTACTTTTTTCAGAAACAATTGATCTATGTTTATCCGTTGTTAAAATTTCCAAATAATCATTACAAGCCGAGAAATCAGCCTTCAAAAGTAGGGTAAATTTGACCAATCATATTTTTAATATAATAAATATTTATTCAAATTTGACTACAGATAAACATATTTTATTCTTTTGCTAATCCAGGCATACCACATAAGTCATATTTTTCACAATACTTTCGGAGAAAATGCTGAAATGCGACATGCCTCCAAATGCCCATTTGACCAACTGTTTTGGTTTTCACCATCCAAAAATTACTAGAAAATGAAATATTCCATTTTGCGATCAAACTATACAAGATACGAAATAAAATGAAGACACAATAAATGCGAGAATAAATGTTTGCCCAAAAAAGATCTACACATTTCTCATTAATTATTTTTTGATAGGACGCGTATTTTTTATTTTAATCGTGAAAAAATAAAAGTAAAACAAATTGGATTTTTGGAAAAACGACACAAAAAACTAAAAAAAATGAATAGAAAAAAGTTATTCACCCAAAAAAAGCTCTACAAATTTTCTATAAATAATTTTTTATGAGACGCGTATGTAGTATTATTCTAATCGTAAAAAATCGTTAAATTTAACATTAAAAATAAAATAATAAATTTTGAAAAACGAAACAAGCTACAATAAAATGTTAATTAACAAAATTGTTCACCTCAATTACATCTACAAATTTGCTTTCAACCATTTTGTCATATGACGCGCAGTTTTCGTTATCTAATCGTGAAAAATAACATTAAAAATATACAAATTAAGTTTTGAAAAAAAACGTCACAAGGTACAATACAATGTTCAAGAACAAATTTGTTCGCCTTAATTAGATCTGAAAATTTGCTTTTGACCTTTTTCTGATAAGACGCCAACTTTTTTAAATTATAAAAACAAGACAATGAAAATGCGTCTGTTTCAATATTAATGCAAATTATGAATTGTAATAGTATGCATTTCATGAAATTATACATTTTTCAGGGTAGCTACGAATAAAGGTTAATGCCAAGTAAGGAACAAATATTAAAATAATCATGAAAAATAACATTTGTACTGCATTTTGCAAAACCTGAATAAGCAGTCACGGGCCGAGGAACAAAAATTAATATAATATATACACGTGATGAGAATGTGTTCTCTTAAAGCGGAAGGAGCTTTAACAAAAAAGAATTCACAATCGCCAAATTAGAATTGTCGATGGTTTGACCTTTAATATTAAAAGGTCTATGCACAAATGTAGGGGAAGTACAAAGATAAAGCGCGTTGCGAGAGATAAGTGCATAATCGAGCGCGAAGCGCGAGATCCGACAGACGCGCGCCCTTCTATCTGGCCAAAAAATATAGGTACCTCAATTTTTGTACAGATTATAGTGAAAATCTGAGCAGAATAAAAGACTGAAAATATGGGACAAAGTATATGTTGCAGATAAAGGTTTTGCCTATACTGATACACAGTTTGGAAATTTTCAGTCGATTAGCAATTATTATTTACTGATGAGTCAAAGGTTAAAAAGCACCATTATCATACGATAATTTCTGAATACTGAACTTTGAATGGCTCTTATTTCCTGGAAATAAATGACAAAAAAATCTGCAAAAATATATGAAATTTCTTGGATCGTTTCTGTGCACAATGGTAAATTTTAGAGTCAGGAGTAATCATTTGTTATTAAGTTAATAACATAAGAGTAGTAAAGTTTCATATCCGAAACTAAACTGTTAAAAATAGTATTAAATTTAAAATACCAATGTATATTAAAATTAATATCTCAAGCATATGAAATCCCTATTTAGGTACGTGTTTATTAAATTTCATATACAATCATGATAATCGGTCAGATAATTCCACTTTACGCAAAATCAAAATAAGATTAGCAGTAATTTTCGATTCTTAATAATAAAACATGATACCTTCTTACAATTAATCAAAACTAAAATTGGATCTTAAGTCGAAAAGTTCAATTACGTAAAGAAATGACAGACCTAACCTACAATCAACTATACTCACATTAAATTTCTACCATTCAGGGCAATTTTTGGAAAGAGTTCCACTTGTACGTTGCACTTTAATCATAAAAAGCAATTCAATCGACGAATTCTAGATTATTACTTCAATTGCGAATATTTGATAAGATTTAAAGAAATAAAAGCACTTTGAGTTTTCAAGCACGCTGCTATACCGACATGTATATTAAATTTAATATAAAGTGTACAGCTATTCATATTTTAATGTATATTAAATTTCAATTCCCGTGTATGCAAATGACTTCATATACATTTGTATTAAATTTAATACAGATTTTTCTAACAGTGTAAAAAACGTACGGAGATAATTCTTGAAGAAAATTGCACATTTTTGGCTTCTGGAAATGCTGTATCTAGTGTCAATGAGCTTTCCGATTATCCACGAAACGGTACTCATAATAGGAGTGAGTGTGACAGAAAGTCGTGGTTCTAGGAATAGCAGTAGCACAGGCAAGGTCTCCTTCTATGAGAGAATAATATAATGTGTTTGTATTTTTAGCAGTATTTCGGAATTCATTCAACGCTGAGAAAAATAGTTGGCTTGAACAAGAAAACGATTTTGTTGGTATAGAAGCAAAAAAAGTTGTTATTTGGATTTTTCAACCAATGTTACGTTAAACTAATAAAAATGTAATTAATTCAACAAAATTTCCTTCTCAAAGTAGGTTCTGTAAAAATACGCAAGATTTTCTGAGATAAAATTACCAGAACAACAAAACTCATCAATAATAAGAAAATTTTAAACCATACAAGTAACTTCACACGTAAAGAACGACAAATTAAAGTAACTATACTTAGTAAAAAAATTACAAATAACATAAGTTACGACATTGCTGTTTATATTGAAAAAATAAGTAATTACAAAGTTATTCCCCAACACTTGTAACAATAAACAATTAAAATTACAAATAAACATTTTTAAGCGGGCAGCAGTGTGCTGTTATAGGCATAGCACGACAGTAAGGAAAACTGAAGACTGGATTGAAAGTGGACATGGACTGGAGTAATCGAATCGCGTATTATCAAGACTACGAGGGGAAGGGGGTCAAGGACCTCGACTAAAATTATACGCGCACTGTAATGACCGCAAGCGAAGGCGAAGGCGAAGGGCTATAATCTATATGCTACGGAACGGTCAAGTTGAAGGCCGAACACTGCCGGTCATGCCGCTAACCGGCTAACGTAAGAGTTTACATTGATCCATTCTCACTTCAAGACTGTCCGGAATCGTGGGCCCGTTGGTCCCCCTTTATTAGCTTCCCAGCAATGCGGAACTCAAAGTTACCTATCCTTTTCTCCGTTTCTTATTTTGACTCTTTTGACTCATTCTTCATCTATTCTGAGCTCTTGTCTAGTCAGAGCCTTCTTATCAACAACACTTATTCCTCTACATCCGGCTTATAAATTTATCTACATTTCCGTCAGAACGGGACGATAAATCACACATGAAAAGCGAGCTATATAATTCCTATAAGGATCCGACTTAATTATGTAGGTATAAAGTTGTGGAAAGGAGGTAAATATTCCTAAATGTATGTGTAAATATTGAAGACTTAAAATATTTGAGAACGAGCTATCAAGTATATATTTTTTAACACTCTAATTCTAATATATAGTAACCGTTTCTTAAAAGAATTCTTATACTAAAAATGTGAAACTAAACACTTTCAAATTTGAAAAACTGCAAATTTGAAACCGAAATTTCATTGAAACATTTTTTCTCAACTTTAGTGACATGCATACAATTTAAAATAGTTATACTATAGTATAGTATAAAAAATAGTAAAAAACTATAAAATAGTCATAGTATTTAATGTATCATTTTGAAGGAATTTGAATTGCAATATTTCAAGCAAAACCCTTGAGATTTGAGAAATGTCATGAATTCATCCGTCTATTTGCACAGTAAATCCCCGAGATATTATTTATCTGAAGTTGGATAAAAACGTTGCAAACAATTGACAACTAAAATTATACGAAAACGGATAATTTTTATCCGCCTCGTGATAAAAATTATCTGCCGTCGGATAATTGTAGTTTTCAATTGATTGCAGCGTTTTTATCCAACTTCAGAGAAAACGTATCTCGTGGAACTACTGTGTGCCTCTATATGTAACTCCATACTGAGAATGTTGGCCATTTCCTTGCGGAACGTCATATATTATAATTCTGAATTTCCGGACCACAGTAAATCATGTTTGTGGCGGGCAGTCGTCATTTCCTCCACAGATACCTGCGTACCCTTCCCCTTCCAGTGTGCAGCGACACTACCCCTCACTGGATTCGAAATTGCTCCAGGCCCTCGATGCTAGGTCCCCTGTGGAGATAATCCTTTTGTCTTTCCACTTATATCTATTCCTATTTCAAAAATATGAGTATGTCCAAGAAAATCATTTGAATACGCAAAAGTAGGTTAAGTCTAATCTAATATAGTATAAATACGTATAATATATGAACTTTTTATATGGATAAATTTGAGATGAATGTAATGCCAAACATATATAGATTCTACAGTTTCAATTCTCGCAACACTTATTTCTTATAATTTTCTATTTCTTCAACATATTTTACTATATTTTATTCGATATATATATAGGTATACATACACACATTTATATTGTTCTTTCAGGTCATCATTTCAACTTTCCGTTAGATCGAGGCAATAATCAATTAAATTTAACAGAAATAATTTTTCAAACAATTCATTACTGTATATAATAATAATATGATCTTACGATAGTTCTAGAAAGTTGCAATTTTTTCTAAAATTTTCCACTTTTGGTCCACTTTTAAATTATGGTGAGATAATAATTAATTTAAGTTAACAAACGTAAGTGTTTGAACAAGTTATTATTTTGTAGACATTTTTGATGTGAATTGTTGGCTTTCGGGTCAGGTGAATTGAAAACAATAAATTGTTTCACACGTTTCGGCATACAGTGGTGGCCCTCATCAGTGAGTTTTATTAAATCTGTGAAAAGTACATAATGTATTGTATGTACGCTTGGAAGTATTATTCTTTGGTTAATATCTCAGTTGTGAAATTATATAAATTCTATAATTAAAAATGATAATTTTATTTCATTTTATCAATAAATATTATTATAGCTTGCAGTATATTCTTAAAAAAATTCCTTTAACGAAGTACAATTGATGAAAAAACAATTACAATGTAGTAGACAATTTTTTAAACAAATTTATAAACAAATTTTTTTTAAGTTGCCAGAAAACATTGCAGTCGAAGAACTTTTTTGAAATCATCTTTTAGAGACGTATATTTAACTAAATTTTTTTTCATATAAATCCTTAAACACAGTTTTTTGTGTATAAGAGAAATAATGTTAAGTAATGAATTTTTATGTTATCATGAGTTTTTTATAATTTCGTATTTTTATTACAGTGCGATTTTCAAGGGGACAAGACTTCACTTTCAAAGGTTTAAATTAAAAAAATGTCATTTGAATATACGTCGCTAAAAGATGATTTCAAAAAAGTTCTTCGACGGCAGTGTTTTCTGACAACTTTAAAAAAATTTGTTTGAAAAATTGTCTACTACATTGTAATTGTTTTTTCATAAATTGTACTTCGTTAAAAGAATTTTTTTGAAGAATACTGCAAGCTATATTAATAATTATTAATAAAATTAAATTAAATTACAAATTTTAATCAAAGAATTTATATAATTTCTCAACTGAGTAGTGTTGCCGCCGAGCGAGAAATCCCGAGAAACGAGACGGGACGAG
>CAKNYM010035369.1:0-53924 GCA_932195095.1 Andricus curvator
AGGCAAATCGCACTATTTTAGGGGCTTTTCCCACTTAGGAAAAAAAAACAAAAAACAGGACATTTGAATTGGGTAGGGAGGGAATGATCTATTCGAACGAGACGACTCATATAATCCCGATTGAACTTCACTTAAGGTAAGTTCGTTTAATCGGTTAATTATATTTCGTCGTCTCGTTCTTCTAGATCATTATACGTAGATGTTTAAAGTATAGGATTTTCGATTTGCAAGGAATAAAAACCTTTTTTATAAAATTTCTTTAATAAATACATGGACATAAAGAAAAAACTCTACTCTAGAGTTTTACATGAAAAATGGTTTGCGTAAACAACTGCAAGAGCAACTAAAAAAGGGGATATATATATACTCAGTTCTTATTATTACTGCCTAATACCGCTTTTGCAAACGCAGTCTTATCAACTAAGGGTCTCTTATAAAACGTAGCAAATATTTTTGACTTTTCTGTCCAACCTGCGGCTTGGCGGATAACCTCAATATTAATTCCTTGCCTTGCAACCGAAGAAGTAGACGCATGTCGCGTGCTATGTGCTTTAAAGATAGAAATATCTATTCCACTATTCGCTAACATAATTTTTATCCAACGAGCTAAAGTCTGAGCTGTGGCGGCCTTAAAAGGTTTTTTGTATGTAATAAAAAGCTCGTCCACAGATTTTCTTGAACGAGTTGTACGTTTCATATAAGTTTTTAACGTAGACGCCACACAAACATCTGACTGATCAGGGAAAAAAGGAAACGTCAAGCAGGGCTGCGGTTTATTAGGCTTCGAAGTTTTTATCCGGTCAGGGATTTTTATTTGAATAAGATCATCATTCTCAACTATGTTTTTAACACAGATCTTAGACAAAGTCTGAACCCTTTGTGAGGTAACCAAAGCCATTAAAATAACTAATTTTTGTGTTAACAATTCTATGGACAAGTTTTCATTCGGATCTAGGGTTTTTATATAAACTAGAACAGTGTGCGGATCCCAAGTAAGATTATACCTCGGTGTTTGTGGTTTCTCGATAGCAACACCTTTAAAAAATCGCTTCATTAAAGGATCAGACCCGATGTCCGAAACTAAAATCAATGAAACAGCTGATCTGTACGAATTTAAAGTGCCATAACATCCTATATTTTCAAAAACTTGCATTAGAAAATCTATTACTTCCAAGGTGCTTGCTTCAAATATCGAAACGCTATTATCTTTGCAATATTGCCACCACAATCTTAGAGGCTTTTCATATTGCTTAATCGTTGATGAGGCTAATGAGCGAACCATCATTGTTATCGCCGACTCTGGAACTCCTCGCCTGCGAAACGCTTCCCCGATAACTTCCCTGCCACCAGGGTAAGATTGTAGGCCAGAGGATGTTTTCTCCTGAAAGGACACAGAAGTAAATCTACTTGAGGACCCAAATAGAGAGGTTCTTCTATTATTAAATCCAAAAATAATGGGTACCAGGCTTGACTAGGCCAAAAAGGAACTACTACAACACCCTCTGCCCTGTCATCGATGACTTTTCTTAAAACCCTCAAAATCAATGAAAATGGGGGAAAAGCGTAAAAATTGAAAATTGACCAGGTTATAGTAAACGCATCAATCGTCATCGCTTCTGGATCCCTAAACCAGGAAATAAAGCGGTCGCATTTTTTATTAATGTTCGTGGCAAACAAGTCAATATCAAAATTTCCGAAATGGTTTGTGATCCGTTGAAAAAACTTATCGTTTAACTCCCATTCGGTTTCTGGAGGCAGAATACGCGATTCTTTATCCGCGATAAAATTATCTTTAGATTTTATATATGATGCAAAAATCTATAAATCTCTTTCCTCACACCATTGCCATATCAATCTGGCTATGCTATTTAATTTTGGATATTGCACCCCACCCATGCGATTAACATAGCAAATCGCTGTTGTGTTGTCTACGCGAAGTAAAATTTGACATGACCTATAATCCTTTGCAAAGCATCTCAAGCTATTAAAGACCAATTTCAATTCTAGCAAATTAATATGCTCTCTTCTGTCTACTATACTCCACCAACCATGTGCCTTTTTTCCGTTGCAATAAGCACCCCAACCAGTTAATGAAGAGTCTCAAAAAATCTCTAAACGATAACCTGAAGTGCGGATGGGACTATCTACTGTTAATATATTGTTACTCCACCAATTTAATTCAATCTTTACATCATCTGAAATATTAACCCACGCTTCAAAATCCCTATTGGTTTTTTCCAATGCTAGATATTTTTGACGTTCCATCAACTTTGTATAGAACCACCCATATTTAACACCCGGACATGCTGATATTAAAACTCCGATACACTGGGCCAAGTCTCTTATATGACACTTTGATTTTGATTTAAATTGCTGTGTCAATTTTAAAATCTTTTGCTTTTTATCCTCTGGTAACTCTACTATGAATCTTAAACTGTCCAAATTAAAACCTAAAAACTTACACCTCTGGGAAGGCTCTAACTTAGATTTCTCAAGATTTAATATGAAACCGAGAGACTCCAATAACTCTCTAGTTCGCAGTACATTTAAGCGACACAACTCTTTGGATTTTGCTATTAATAAGATATCGTCTAAATAAATTACTGATAAGAAGCCTTCCGTTCTTAATATTTGTGCAACCGGTTTTAATAACTTTGTAAATATATATGGAGCTGTACAGAGACCAAACGGCAAGCAGTTGAATTCGAACAACTTTTCGTTAAACTCAAAACGAAGAAATTTTCTAAATTCTTCCGCAATAGGAACTAGAAAATATGCATCCTTAAGGTCAATAGAGGACATATAACAATCCGGTGTTATTAACCTGATTGCTGTTTTAAGGTCTTCTAGCTTGAAGTGGGGGGCTTGTATAAAAAAATTTAACTTCTTTAAATTTAAAATGAACCTTTTTTGCCCATTTGGCTTATCGGCCAAAAAATATGATGAAATAAATTCACCCTCGCACGATTGACATTCTCTTATACTACCCTTTTTAATAAGGTCTTTTACTGCAGGTAAGCAGTCTTGAAATTCAGATTTTGTGAAATTAGGTGTAATAGGTCTATTCTTCTGAATAACTTCTTCAATAAAAGGAATTTTGTAGCCTCTTATGTATTGGATAATAAAACTATCATCTGTCAACTGTAACCATGTATCCTCAAAAAACTGTAGTCTACCAGATGGTCTATTTACCTCTAATAACGGCGACGAAATGGTCTCTGCGATTGGGTCCGGTTGCTCTTCGACCCGTCCCAGCGACCCCTGTAGTTGCTGTAACTCCTTCTGAACGGGCCTCTGAAGTTTGACGATGTCTGTCTTGGACGTGAATAGGGTGTCTTTTGTTGAGGTTTTGGGAACGATTTTCCAGTTTTAGTGGAAAGATTTGCTGGTTTCGCCAACTCTTTACTCTGTTTCTCAATTTCCTTGGCAGCTTTCATCCTATCATGAAGATTCTCACCAAACAACATATTGTTGGATATAGGAATTCCATCCGAAATTTCTTTCACGAGTTGGTTTACCACAGGGGTCATAAACGTCCGTCTCGTCATGGACATCCGGTAATGCACGTCTGCCAACATTCTTCCTGCATCACTCAGGAAAGAAATACAATCATCATTCTTATTACCACCGTCATTAAATAATGATGTTAAGGCCAAGCCAACAGCATAAATGGCTGTTCCTAATTTTTCCTGAGAAGCTACTTGAAAACCGTCCTTCTTTAAATTATACTCGGTCAATCTTTGCTTGATTTCTGGATTTATTATTGGTGGATGAATTGCCTTAAAATCTACAGGCAAAGGATACTTTTTTATGAATTCCTCCATTGCTTCCTTAGTGGATCCATTTTGCAAAATATGAGACCATTTTTCGATCAAGACGTTGTGAACCTTATCGAAAGAGACTTTTTTCTCTACAAAATCATCTCCAAGAATTTTTAAAATAGATTTACTTAACTGAACGTCACCTTCGACGAAATCCTTCTTTAGCAAGGACGGTGGGGACGAACGGCGCTCATGATCGGTATCGTTAGAGTATTCACTTGGAGAATAATCCGTCGCACCTCTCGGGTCACGATCAGGATAAAAATAACGATCGTTTTTTGATTTGTTTGTATTTGCCGGATCTCGCCCTTGACGATCACGGTCATGATCTTTTGATCGCGTCGCATCTCGCAGATGACGATCACGGTTATGATCTTTTGAACCTGTCGCATCTCGCAGATAACGATCACGGTTACGATCTTTTGCACCTGTCGCATCTCGCAGATAACGATCACGGTTACGATCTTTTGAACCTGTCGGATCTCGCAAATCACGATTAGAGTATTTTTGAAGTTTTTGATCCGTCGCATCTCGCAGATAACGATCAGGATTGTGAGTCTTTGTCTTGCCATTCCCATGTGCTGCGGCCCCTGAGACATGGCAACCACGCTCTGAGCGTTTAGATCGATCAGAAAGACTGGACTCTCGACCCTTGTCCCGAGATGAATATTCGGGCGAATGGCTTTTAGATCGATCAGAAAAACTATACTCACGATCTTTGGGCGAATAACTTCTAGAATATCGCCTTTTGTATAAATCAGTATCCGACGAGGAGGAGGATGAACTATCGGAACGGCTACCACGTGCTTTCCTAACCTCTTCTTCAGAATTTCTTTTAGGAGAGTCTTGATCTTTAAACCTAGATCTACTTCTATACCTTTTTCGACTTCTTTCTTCATCGGCGATTCTAACTCTTGATTCTGACATTATTCAAGAAAAGACTTCACTTTTTGTCACGAAAAAACTGAAAAAATTAATGAAAAACGATGTGTTCAGATCTGCACAGACGAATATAATGAAGTCGGAAGTGCGCAGCGCTACTCAGGTAGGTGGGCGCGGCAAAAAGTTTTTTCTTTTTTTTTCAAATATAGCTTTAAAACTGTGATCAGATCGAGCAGCTCGAGTATGACTACGTATAATGATCTAGAAGAACGAGACGACGAAATATAATCTGCCCATTTTTGGCTGTGCGTGCTTTTTTATAACCTACAAATGGGAGGAGACTTATTCCCTCTCCTCGGCAAGAACCAATGGCATTGCTTACGTCATGGAACTTTCCTACAGATTAGCCAATAACAAAGTAGGTCAATTCGCTCCGCCTACAGGATATGAGTCATAAAATGAGTCATTCGATGATTGACATTTCTAAACATGAGAAAGTCTAAACAAGTACAAAGTCCATTCTACATCCGGTCTGACTGGCGCCATATACTCATTAATGATACTAAATTTAGACCTATGACTCACTAAATAAATAGACACTTCACTTAAGACGCAATTTATTGTGTACTGCGTAGTAGTTCGAACTAACATAACCTAGCTTCAGGATAGAGAGAGATAGTACTGCATTATGTGTAATTGTTTTATGTAGCTAGCAGCCTGCAACTTATTTAGGCTTCGTAACATGACGTTTCTGATACGTGAAACTTCCTTTCATGTTTTTGTATTTGAAAGTTATATAATATTTGTATTTTAACTTTTGATCATTTCAAAAGGATTCAAATTGAATCTAGAGTATCTTGTCGCGCTCCCTAGAGTTCGCTGGTGTGCACTTTAATTCGCAAACGGGCCACACCGTCACACCTCCCCCCTTGTAATGAAAGGTGTCTCAATGAGATACCTTTTCTAAACAGTAGCGCCAGTGACAGCCCTATCCGACTCTAAAAAAGATGGCCGGTCCTTATTGCTATGATTTTCTATGTGCGAAATTTCGCCGTATGGCGGCGCTTCTCGCACGTGGTCCTACTTCAACATGAAATCCGATGGAGAAAATATAAAAAAACCTAAAAATGTAAACATTTAGCAAGTTCAAAGATGATTCAATTACAAAACTCATTATTTTCGTTAGTATAAATATTTCTAGAGTGTTAATTACATGTATACAATAATGGATAGAGTGAAATAAATTGTGAAATAATTATTTCTTAATGTACGTAATTTTCAGAAATAAGTGGAATTTAATTAATTTTATAGACTAATAATGACCTTAAATTGTTTTAAACACATAGACATTTTTTTATAAATTAGTTTCATTCAAAATTTGTTGAAGAAAGGAAATAAATATATCTAGTGTGAAAAATATACATTTTTGTGTCTCTAAAAGACTGTCGAGCGATATATGTTTTATATATTTGCTTTTTTATAAGTATATTAACTTAAGGAATTATACAATACGTTAATTTATTTCCCGCAGTATTACACTTAGCTTTACTGCTATTTTCAAAGCGATAAAATATATTGTACTTTATAGTAAGATAAAATCGAATATCACACAGCTTTATTGCTGCTTTTGTCAGAACAATAAAATCTTTGAATTTATTAACATTATGAATTAAGTATTATATACAGCTCTGAGATTCTTGTATAATAAAATACATAATATAATATCGAATTCTACAGTTGAAAATTAAAAAATAATTGTTTGACAGAAAATATTCTACTGAAAAATTCGCAACCGAGTCTAAGGGTTATTTAGAAAGAATTTTGGAATTGTAGAATCATATTAAATACGTAAAAAGGACTAACATATAGACCTTCCGGCTATCCCCTAGGAAAAAGTAGAATAGCAAAATCATTATAGGCCTATAATTATTTTCCTATAATGAATTTCCTGTAATTTTTTCACGATTACATGACTAATTATAAGAATAATTATTCGATTAATTATAGGAAAAATTATAGGAAAATAATTATGGAAATTAGTAATATTAAAATAATGAAATAATAATTGCAAAAAGTATAAGATACTCATAGGTTTTAAGTTTCATTATACCCACATTTATAAACAAAGATTCTTTAAATATGTCAATTTTTATGTTCTTTTGTGTGAGCAGTTCAAAATAAATGATTAATTTATACTTTATTCTACTTTTCGCAATAATTATTTTAATATTATTAATTTCTATAATTATTTTCCTACAATTCTTCCTATAATTATTCCAATCATTACTCCTGTAATCGCGCAAAAAATTATAGGAGAAAAATCATTATAGGCCTATAATTATTTTCCTATAATGAATTTGCTGTACTTTTTTCACGATTATAGGACTAATTATAAGCATAATTATTCGATTAATTATAGGAAAATAATTATGGAAATTAGTAATATTAAAATAATGAAATAATAATTGCAAAAAGTATAAGATACTCATAGGTTTTAAGTTTCATTATACCCACATTGGTAAACAAAGCTTCTTTAAATATGTCAATTTTTATGTTCTTTTGTGTGAGCAGTTCAAAATAAATGATTCATACTTTATTCTACTTTTTGCAATAATTATTTTAATAGTATTAATTTCTATAATTATTTTCCTACAATTCTTCCTATAATTATTCCAATCATTATTCCTGTAATCGCGCAAAAAATTATAGGAAATTAATTATAGGAGAATCATTATAGGCCTATAATGATTTTCTACGACAATAAAAGATCAGAAAACCAGATATAAAATTTTTATTTATCTTTCTTTTTAATTGTTTACTTATTTTTTAAACCAAAAAATATCCCGAACGAAAAGGAATTTAAGTGGAAAATAAATATAATCATCAGATGAGGAACAGCCACAGCGGGGAACGACAGATATTTTTAGGTTAAAATTCGGACATTGCAATTAAAGCAATTAAAATCGAAAATTGTACATCTTTATTAATTTTTTAAATTTTATTCGAACGAAGTATTATAAATATATTAATTATTATTTATACATACCGATGCTATAACATTTCCAACAGGATCCTTCACTTCCCTTTTCCAGACAATGTCCTCGGGAAGAAAATGTTTCTCGCAAACAAACTGGCCAGCTGTGAATAAAAAACCTTCCCTCTTTATTGCTCTCTGATATTCAGCAACTAAATTTTGAGGCACTTTAAAAAAATGAATTTTTTCGCCGTTCTGACGACTCGAATGGTAGCCGGATTGACAGTTTGGAGCGATGCACTTTACCATCTTTTTTTCTTTTTTTTTCACACACTAAATTATGACATTCTTACTCGAATCCACCGCTTTAAATTTCTGCACTTTTGTCAACATTTTAGATTTCCATTCTATAAAATATTATATAAATATTATTGTTTTGAACAAAAATTCCCGTTTAGCTGCATGTTAAAGCAGGGCCACGTGCGAGAAGCGCCGCCATGCGGCAAAATTTCGCACATAGAAAATCATAGCAATAAGGACCGACAATTTTTTAGCTGAAATACAGAGGGCGTTTACGATATTAGTGCTCAGAGCGCGCTCTGAGTTCAAAGGGGAGCTCAACCTCTTTATAGGATATAATCTGACGGTCATGCAGTCTCATGAATTTCATTGGTTGAGCTCCCCTTCGAGCTCAGAGCGCGCTCTGAGCACTAATATCGTAAACGCCCAGAGAGTCGGTTAGGGCTGGCCAGTGATGCCAGTGTTGGCGCATGTTTCTACTGCACTTGCGTTCGGGCCACGCACTGGTTGGACGCAGTTGGCGCGCAATTCAAGTTGATATTAAAAACAATTCTTGTAACTTAAATAAATAAATATTGAAAAATCCACAAGAATGTATAGAAGTTGTACAACTTTTGATTTTAGACAAGAACAAAATTTATAACATATATTTTTCAAATAACAATTTATTTTCTTTGACTTCCAAAGAATAACTTTGTTTATTTCCATAATAAACTCTGTAATTCTCAATTCAGAATTATTATTATTCCATTTGCACCAGATCAGGTTGAGTCAATGATTTCGATACTTTTTAAGCAAACTTCGTAGAGTCTTTATTTATTGATAAGTTTAAGTAAAACTCGCGGCTAAGACCTCCTTGACCGACGAACTGATTGTCTCTATTTTTTACTGAGTAAATAATATAAATACTTGGCTCGAATTGGACAATTCTAACGCTTGTCTTTCTGGCTAAACCGCCACGTTCCTCGCGTTCTTACATACTGAAGATTCGGGAAACCCGAGTGGTTTCTTACGACGACACACGATCATTCTCACATCATCATTATCAAACTCACAATATTCACGCGTTACTCTGTGTTTGTAAATTTAAGTCGTTGAGAATGTATATAATTTTGTTGAACGCGTGAACAAACTTATATTTCACAAAACATTTAATTTCAGAATTGTAAAATCAGAAGTTGTACAATTTTTATACATTCTTGCGCATTTTTCAACAATTATTTATATAAATTACAAGAATTGTTTTTATTTCCAATTTTGAACTGCGCGCCAACTGTGGCCAACCAGTGCGCGGCCCGAACGCAAGCGCAGTAGCAAAAGGGGCCAACATTGGCATCACTGCGCTAACCTTTCATGCGCGTAGTAGTTCATCTTGACAACAAAAAGAATCTCATCATTTCAATTTTGGATAATAAAAGTGAAAGAAAATCAAATTCTCATTGCTCTGATATCAGTCGTGAACTATAGTGCAAAATTAGTAACTTTTTTTTTACATTTCCATTGAAGACTGAATGTATTCCAGTACTCACAAAAATATTTCAGATAAGTAGAATTTTTATTTGTCAAATTCTTATAATAATATTGAATAAGAATTATTTCTTTGTATCTTTTAAGCCTCTTTTTCTTTATTTTCAGATTTTCAACCCTTGTTCTGGCTTCTGCATAGAAATTTAGGTGAGCAATTTAAATTTTATTATTATTTGTTTTATTTTATAACACCTTTAAAATTAGTAATACATTTTTTTAGATGATTTTACTTATTTTGATTGAAATTTTTTTTGCTTTGTCGGAATTAAACACAGAAGTACCCTGCTTCTTATTATTAACTTAAAAGTTATCTTATTCATTATTAATTTCCTTTAACATAAACTTTCTCTAGTTCCTTTTTAGAGTTTTATGTATAGCTTTTCATTTCAAAATTTAATTCTTTTTAGTCTTGAAGAGGATGAGCCACTAATTGTAACTTATCTAAATTAAAGACCTTGATTTTATTCGTTCTTTCATCCCTAATCTGAGCATTGGCCTCTCCAATAATTTTTTCTATCACATATTGTCCTTCAAAGAAAGGATCAAATTTCTTATCATTTCTAATTTCTACCTTTAGAGCTACCTTGCTTCCTACATACATAGATTAGCAGTTCGAACTCGAAAGTTCATTGCCTCACTACCTGATTCGGGTAGTGTTTCTAGGTTGATATTTACTACCAATGCGGGCCCACCACACCCACGACGGGCTAACAGCACGCAGTATTCCTGAACGGTCACCCATCCATGTACTAACCGCGCCCAACAATGCTTAACTTCAGTTATCTTACGAGAACTGGTGTTTTCAGCGTGGTATCGCCGTTGGCGATATATATATATATATATATATATATATATATATATATATATATATATATATCGCCTTGCTTCCTACACGGAAATTTTGTGAATTAGCTGTGCGATCATAGTATAATTTTGATTTTCTTTTAGCTATCTCTAATCGTTCATGGGCCAACCTCTGTGAGTCATCTAATTTATGAAATAAATCTTGGAGATACTATGCATAAGTAATCTCGGATGGATCAGTGGAAAAACTACTAGGAATAGTAGCCTCTCTACCAAAAACTCAGAAATACGGTGTGACACCTGTAGCTTCGTGCACCTGGGTGTTATAAGAGAAAATACCAAAACGGAGCCACTCATCCCAAATTTGAGCATTGCCGAACTGTGTCAGGTATTCTACAAGGGTCTGACGGCTTTTTTCCAGAGAGCCCATCGATTGCGGATGATAAGCTGTGGATTGGATTTTTTCAATATTGAAAATTTTACAGAAGGTGTGTATAACTTTGCTAGTAAAATTTTTGCTTCGATCGGTATGAATTACTTTCGGACATCCATATCATGAGATAAATTGTTCAGCAATTGCATGCGCAATAGGAACGGAATCGATTTTTGCTAATGGAATTGCATCAGCGTATTTTGAAAAATTACACTGAATGGTCAAAATATGGTTATGACCTCGCGGAGTTGTAGGAAGAGGTCCTACCATATTTATTTGAATCTTATCGAATGGTTCTTTAGGCGCATCCATGATGATCATAAGTTGTCGAGTTCGAGTTCTGATTAATTTGTTACGCTGACAGTTTTTACAAAACTTGACAAACGTTTGAATGTCCGTTTTCATAACAGACCAATAATAATTAGGTCTAATTCGCCAATAAGTCTTTGAGACCCCTTTATGGCCTCCGACTGTAGATTCATGGGCTTGTAATATTTTCTGCCTTTCTTCATGAGATGGAAATTTGATTTCTCCTGAGCAGACCTTTATTACCAAGCCGGTTCCGAGAAAATGCTGTCGGAATATTTTTTCAATTGAGGACCAAGATATTTCATCCAAATTGTTTCCCGTTTTAGAAACTTTGATTGTCTGAACCTCAAGAGGTTCCATTGCTTTCGGAAGAGCCAACAAAGCTCCAGAAATAACGTTAAGATAAGCCTTATCTTCAAATCGAGCCTTTACAATTACATGCAATATGTAACGATTGTTATGAGAGAACACAGTTATCTCTCCGACCTTGAGATTTTCATTTTGTAAACTTTGAACGTTAACTAAATTATTTTGCAATAACTCTTTGCTTATTTCTGATTCCAGATTTCCATCTCCGGAAATGAAATGAACTACTTGACCATGGCCCATTTGCCCATTGCCAAACATCTAAAATTGTCAAAATCGTGCTGGTGCTGTTATGCCCAATGCCCTCGGACGCGAGATTGCTTGTACCTCGTAGTATTAGATCCGGGCTCCTACGTGGTTCTACAACACAGGCCTTAACTACCTCAGGGAGAGTCCGTTCGCCTAACACAGACTTCGTACCCTTGTTTGGGATTTTCCGCTCGCCTAACGCAGGAAACGTACCCAATTTCAGGAGAGCCCGCTCGCCTAACGCCGGCTTCGTACCTGAATCGTGAATCTGAGATTCCCACTCGTTTAATGTATGGGAGTCGTACTCAGATTCAAGGTCTGAATCACCATCCGATTCGTCAGTAGAAAAATCTGTAAACACTGCGCACAGGTCTTCACCGTTCTGAGCCTGTGGGATCCCGTTGTTTAAGAACGTATGCCTTGCCTGCCCATCGGGATCGACGGTTTCATCTTCCTGGGCAGGGGACATGCCGATGAGGCCATGGTCGTGCACTACCCTGGACCCATTAACCAACCCCAACTCTGTAGATAAAACACCGCAAATGTTGTCACAATGGTTTCGAGATAACGCGTCGGCATTGGCATTCTTTTTACCAGGCTTGTATACGATCAAATAAACGTACTCGCTCAATAATATTCGCCATCGAGCCAACCGAGAGACTGGGTCCTTTAGACCATGCAGCCAGACAAAAGGACGATGATCTGTTACTAAAGTGAACTGACGACCAAACAAATATGGTCGGAAATGTTTGACATTGAAAACTATTGCCAAAAGCTCTTTTTCGGTGCGAGATGCATATGCTATAGGCAAATCTTGTCCTATGGGACCTTGACTAAGGATTTCGCCTACAGCATAATTGGAAGCATCTGTCGTGAGTACAAACGGTCTTGAAAAATCAGGATATTCTAAAATAGGCTCTGAACAAATCTTATCACGAAGAACTTCAAAGGCCTCTTGTTGAGCAGGACCTCAACTAAAAGGAACCTTATCTTTTAACACGGCAGTTAATGGTTTTGCCAACTTTGCGAAATCAGGTATAAATTTACGATAATATCCAATTAGACCTAAAAACTGTTTTATATTTTTCTTTGTTCTAGGTGGAGGAAACCTTTTGACGACTTCTACTTTTTTAGGATTTGGCTTGACACTATCATGAGTAATAATATGTCCTAAATAGGCAATTTCATGTCGAAGAAAATGACATTTTTCTGGTTGCAAGGCTAAACCTGCAGATTTTAATCGCTCTAATAGGACCCTTAATTTTCGAGTATGTTCAGCTACAGACGAGGCATAGAGGACTATGTCGTCCATATAGACGAAGAGCTCGATACCTTGGAGACCTGTCAACACCTGATCCATCATCCGCTGAAACGTGGCGGGTGCATTCTTAAGCCCGAATGGCATTCTATTGTACTCATAATGGCCATAAGGAATAGAAAAAGCAGTTTTGGCCTTGGACTCTGGGTCCATTGGGATTTGATGAAATCCCATAGCCAAATCTAGAACCGAGAAGTATTGAGCTCCGCCAAGCTGATCTGATATATCTGTAATGTTCGGTAAAGGATAAGCGTCTTGAACAGTTCGCTCATTTCGGGCACGGTAATCAGTGAACATTCGCCATCGCTTATTACCTTGTGCATCAGGTGGTTTAGGCACGACTAATGCAGGAGAATTGTAAGGGGAACTTGAAGGTTGAACTATTTCATCTTGTAGTAATCTTTGAGTTTCGCATCGAATTACCTCCTTATGAATAGGGGGATTTCGATATTGCTTTATATTAACCGGCTGTTCACTTGTTGTATATATTTTGTGAGTTACCGTGCTGGTCATTCCCAACTTATCCCCAGGTAGGAAAAATTGAAAAGGAAATTCGTTGAATGTTCCCAATAGACTACTTTTCTCTTCGTCATTTAAATCACGGAAATCAAGATTTTCTATAAGTTTTTTGAACCTATCTGCTTTAGATTTTTCTTCTCCTTGAGAATCTTCAGATGATCTTAAATCCTGAATTGAAGGAGAATGTACTTCACACTCCTCCAGCTCAAGAAGTGGTATTATTAAATCTACATCTTTATCTGACGTATTTATCACAAAAATGTTAACTGAATTAGCGATATTTGATACCAAAGCCTCGCCAGCTAATATATCCGGTCCGCATTGAATTTTCCTAATATAACCTTCTCTTAAATTTGTGGCCTTTATGGGCAATGTTGCTAATCTTTTGGTTCGAGCAGGTAGCTTTATATTTGTGTGTGTAATGAATGGAAGACCTTCATCTCCCAAATGCATATAATCGTCAACAAAATTCAAAATAGCCCCATGATATTTCAAAAAAGAAACGCCTAAAAGCCCATCTTGTCGAATAGGAAAATCTATAGATACCACCTGAAAAGGTGTGAGGATTCCTTTTACTAATATTTTTACTTCGCCCTCTGTTGGAATCATATCAGGACCAATTCCTACAAGATTGTAAATGATTTTTGAATTCACGCTTATTCGCAGATCTAAGGCATTTATTTTGATAAAATTTACACTAGAACCAGTATCCACTAAAGCTCGAATCTCACAATTTTTAAGAGATAAATTTTTGAAATTGACTACTGGGACTGGTTCTTCTGAAGTGTGAATATTTAGAACAACTCTTATAGGGGCTTTTTCTGATTTTGGGTCACAACTTCCCCTTTTTGTTGGCACATTTTCTCGTTTAAATAGTTGGGTAGACCCTGCTTAGCTCGGGAAATTTCAGTTTCATGCTTTTTCTTTAATTTGCAATAACTAAATTCATGACCGATTCTTCCACAATAGCTACACTTTCTACTCTCTCTATCCCTTACATTTGATTTTTCGTCTTTCTAAGGACAGTCTCGCTGAAGATGTCCGTATTCCTGACACTTATAACACTGAATAGCACTTAAATATTGAGCCTGACTTTTATCGGTACTATCTTCAGTTTTTAAATGAGCGACATATCTTTTAGGCATTTGCCTTCTATCATCCCTTCTATAATCTCTTCTATCAAAAGAAGATGTAGCCGCTTCTTGTTTCTCATTGTGAACCAAACCCCAGCTTTTATTTTCCAGATCGGCTTCGGAAGCTAATTCTATAGCTATGTCTAAAGTAGAAGGGGCCTTTTCGCGAATAAACGTCAGAGTATCTATGTCTAAACCACGCATAAAATTGCATATAGTATTTCCGGTATTCTTGTCAACGTTCTTCACCTGTCTTACCAGGATTTTTATCCATCACTTTTATGACCCCATAATCGATAACACTCTCGTCTTTTGTTCTTTTTATCCCGGCTAATTCTTGTGACAATTTGCTTATGTCTGATTTTGGCGAGTACATTCTTTGAAGTATTTTTAACAATTCTTCCAAACCGAGACCCACTTTATCTTGTATATGTTTACGAGCTACTCCCTTTATTCGTTTCTTTATTAACATTACGAGATAGCTCATTTCGTGAGCATCTATGAAGGTTACCGCAGTCCTACAGGGCTCAACAAACATAGTGACAGACAAGATAGTTGTATCAAATTCAGGAATTATATCTCGAGCGATTTTTATTCCTTCACTTACTTTCAGTCGTTTATTAGGAATCTTATCAATTTCTTTTGTTAAAAATGAGGCCGTTCGTTTAACTACTTCGCGTCTTGGCAGATCATCAAAGGTCCTATCGTTATGTTCAGAACTTAAGGAAAGAGATTCAGCACCATTACCGGATTCATTAACTAAGTTGTTATTACGGGGCGTTGATTTAGCCGGAATGGACAAATTTGTATTTTTATTTGTGTTTCTGGTGACACGTTTTGAAATTGTTTTACTTGTGGGAGAGTTATCTGTTACTCTGAGGGTAATCCGTTTATTTTTACGCAAAGCTGGCATTTTGGTTCACTAAAGATCTCAAAATTCTAATACTCAATCTTTCCACTAGAAAATCGATAAATAGTCTACTTTCTTAAAAAAATTTTGACTCACAATTTGACGTTCGTTCTGGCCACTCAATAAACCTAAAATTTATTCACTTTTACTATGACACTTATTCCACAGAAGTCTGGTTCATCGAAGTCTGAAGTTCCTGGAATTTGATGAAGGTCCTTGAATTTGATGACACCTTCCTTTATTCCACAGAGTCCTTCTGGTCCTTTCTATGCCCCTCGGCGCCGTAACCCTCTTCCGTACCGGGCCGGTCCAACGTTGCTGTAACCCTCTTCCGTTCTGGGTCAGCAAACTCGTTCTGGTAGTCTTCATTCGATGATCTTGGGATTTTATGATTGTGCGTACAAAATCCTTTCAGCTCGCAGTTGACAGAAGGAATTAATTCGTGGAGTCTTCCTCAACCGACTACGACCTTAGTGCAATTGACAACACCCTAGCTACCGGGAGTAAAACCACGCAAAACCCTGGTAGAAGGTCGCGGCTTTTCTCAAAATTTATTGTGAGCACTTTTAAAGTTTATTAAATGTCACTGTTTATTTTAAAATTAGTTCTTCTATTTCACTTTGTATTGTTTGTTTATGTCCTTGCACTTCACGTCACGAAAAGTTTTCAAATTTAAAATATTGCCGCTCTACTCTGTAGATAATTCAGTCTTGAGCGATAATTTAAATCCACGCACTATGAAACACTAGTAGAACAGTTGGAGTTTTGTCAGACGCGTACACTCAACGTTAAATGTCAAAGACCTAGTTCACGGTGCAGCATCCCACTTCTGACACAAATGTTACGTCCCAGGATCTGCAGCCGAATTTCATTCCGTTGTAGCCATTTGTTGATTCGTTGAAGGAGAGTTCGGAATGCTGCCGTCGAGTGGTGGAAACCACTGCTGCTAAACTAGGTCAAGTTTAAATAAAAACACCATTGTTTATGTTCACTGAATCACAAGATTTATTCAATAGTTTTGTTTTGATTTATTGTTCACAGTTTTGGTTGATGTACACAAGTGCAATAATTAATCGCGAAACGCGTCGCGTTACAAGCTTGTAATTATTTGAATCATTGATTTGATTTAATTCACAAAATTGTCGAAGTTCAAAGTTACAGAACTGAGAGTCGCAGGTTAAAAGTTGTTTTGGACGGTATTCGAGATAAAGAATCTGCCCATTTTTGGCTGTGCGTGCTTTTTTATAACCTACAAATGGGAAGAGACTTATTCCCTCTCCTCGGCCAAGAACCAATCGCATTGCTTACGTCATGGAATTTTCCTACAGATTAGCCAATAACAAAGTAGGTCAATTCGCTCCGCCTACAGGATATGAGTAATAAAATGAGTCATTCGATGATTGACATTCGTAAACATAAGAAAGTCTAAACAAGTCCAAAGTCCATTCTACATCCGGTCTGACTGGCGCCATATACTCACTAAATAAATAACCTATCTGCACTTAAGACGCAATTTATTGTATACTGCGTAGTAGTTTGAGCTAACATAACCTAACTTCAGTTAAGACGCAATTTATTGTATACTGAGTAGTAGTTCGAACTGACATAACCTAACTTCAGGATAGAGAGTACTACATTATGTGTAATCACCTTATGTAACTAGCAGCTTGCAACTTATTTTAGACCTTGTAGCATGAAGTTTCTGATACATGAAACTTCCTTTCATGTTTTTATATTTGAAAGTTATCTAATATTTATATTTCAGCTTCCGATCATTTAAAATGATTCAAATTGAATCTGGAGTTTCTTGCTGCGCTCCCTAGAGTTCGCTGGTGTGCATTTTAATTCGCAAACGGGCCACACCGTCACACCTCCCCCCTTCTAATAAAAGGTGTCTCAATGAGATACCTTTTATAAACAGTAGCGCTAAACTTTCATGCGCGTAGTAGTTCATCTTGACAACAAAAAGAATCTCATTGTTTCAATTTTGGATAATAAAAGTGAAAGAAAATCAAATTCTCATTGTTCTGATATCAGTCGTGAACTATAATGCAAAATTAGTAATTTTTTTTACATTTCCATTGAAGACTGAATGTATTCCAGCACTCACTAAAATATTTCAGATAAGTAGAATTTTTTATTTGTAAAATTCCTATAATAATATTGAATAAGAACTATTTCTTTGTGTCTTTTAAGCCTCTCTCTTTATTTTCAGATTTAAAACCTTTGTGCTGGCTTCTGCATAGAAATTTAGGTGAGCAATTTAAATTTTGTTATTATTTTTTTAATTTTATACAGCTTTAAAATTAATAATACATTTTTAGTTTACTTAACTTATTATAAAATTGACCTTATTCATTATTAATTTCTTTTGACAAATTAACTTTCTCTGCTTCCTTTTTAGAGTTTTATTTATAATTTTTCATTTCAAATTTTAATTCTTTCAATCTTGAAGAGGGTGAGCCACTAATTGTAGCTTATCTAAATTACTGATCTTGATTTTATTCGTTCTTTCATCTCTAATCTGAGCATTAGCCTCTCCAATCATTTTTTCTATTACATATTCTCCTTCAAAGAAAGGATCAAATTTCTTATAATTTCTAATTTCTACGTTTAGAGCTACCTTGCTTCCTACACGAAAATTTTGTGAATTAGCTGTGCGATCGTAGTATAATTTTGATTTTCTTTTAGTTATCTCTAATCGTTCATGGGCCAGCTTTTGGGAATCATCTAGTTTGTGGAACAAATCTTGGAGATATTTTGTATACGTAATCTCAGACGGATCTGTGGAAAAACTAGTTGGAATATTGGCCTCCCTACCAAATACTAGAGAATATGGCGTGAAACCCGCAGCTTCGTGCACCTGAGTATTGTACGAGAAAATAGCATAACGGAGCCACTCGTCCCAATTTTGAGCATTTCCAAACTGCCTCATGTATTCTACAAGGGTCTGATGGCTTCTTTCCGGAGAGCCCAACGATTGTGGATGATAAGCTGTGGATTGGATTTTTTCAATATTGAAAATTTTAGAAAAGGTCTGTATAACTTTGCTAGTAAAGTTTTTGCCTTGATCGGTATGAATTACTTTCGGACATCCATATCGTGAGATAAATTGTTCAGCAATTGCATGCGCAATAGTAACGGAATCGATTCTTGCTGATGGAATTGCATCAGCGTATTTTGAAAAATTACACTGAATTGTCAAAATATGATTATGACCTCGAGGAGTAGTGGGAAGAGGTCCTACCATATCTATTTGAATCTTATCGAATGGTTCTTTAGGCGTATCCGTGATGATCATAGGTTGCGAGTTCGAGTTCTGATTAATTTGTTACGCTGACAGTTTTTACAAAACTTGACAAACTTTTGAATGTCAGTTTTCATACCAGACCAATAATAATTAGGTCTAATTCGCCAATAAGACTTTGAGACCCCTTTATGGCCTCCGACTGTGGATTCATGGGCTTCTTGTAATATTTTCTGCCTTTCTTCAGGAGATGGAAATTTAATTTCTCCTGAGCACACCTTTATTATTAAGCCAGTTTCAAGAAAATGTTGTCGAAAGATCCTTTCTATAGATGACCAAGAAATTTCATCTAAATTGTTTCCCGTTTTAGAAACTTTGATTGTCTGAACCTCAAGAGGTTCCATTGCTTTCCGAAGAGCCTGCAAAGCTCCAGAAATAACGTTAAGATAAGCCTTATCCTCAAATAGAGCCTTTACAATTACATGGAATATGTAACGATTGTTATGAGAGAACACAATTACCTCTCCGACCTTGAGATTTTCATTTTGTAAACTTTGAACATTAACTAAGTTATTTTGCAATAACTCTTTGCTTATTTCTGATTCCAGACTTCCATCTGCGGAAATGAAATGAACTACGTGATCGTTACCCATAGTAAGCTTGTCCTTACTATTGCTCACACAAACATCTGTAATTGCCAAAATTGTGCTGGTGCTGTTATGCCCAATGCCTTTGGACGCGAGATTGTTTGTACCTTGTAGTGTTAGATCCGGGCTCCTACATGGTTCTACAACACAGGCCTTAACTACCACAGGGAAAGTCCGTTCGCCTAACACAGACTTCGTACCCTTGTTTGGGATAGCCCGCTCGCCTAACGCCGGCTTCGTACCTGAATCGTGAATCTGAGATTCCCACTCGTTTGATGTGTGGAAGTCGTACTCAGATTCGAGGTCTGAATCACCATCCGATTCGTCACTAGAACAATCTGTAAACACTGCGTACAGATCTTCACCGTTCTGAGCCTGTGGGATTCCGTTGTTTAAGAACACATGCCTTGTCTGCCCATCGGGATCGACGGTTTCATCTTCATGGGCAGGGGACATGCCGATGAGGCCATGGTCGTGCACTACCCTGGACACATCAACCATCCCCAACTCAGTAGATAAAAGACCGCAAATGTTGTCACAAGGGTTTCGAGATAATGCGTCGGCATTGGCATTCTTTTTACCAGGCTTGTATACGATCATATAAACGTACTCGCTCAATAATATTCGCCATCGAGCTAACCGAGAGACTGGGTCCTTTAGACCATGCAGCCAGACCAAGGGACGATGGTCTGTCACCAATGTGAATTGACGACCATACAAATATGGTTGGAAATGTTTGACATTGAAAACTATTGCCAAAAGTTCATTTTCGGTAGTTGAGAAATTCAACTCGGGTTCATGGAGAGTGCGAGATGCATATGTTATAGGCAAATCTTGTCCTATGGGACCTTGACTAAGGACTCCACCTACAGCATAATTGGAAGCATCTGTCGTGAGTACAAACGGTCTTGAAAAATCAGGATATTGTAAAATAGGCTCTGAACAAATCTTATCACGAAGAACTTCAAAGGCCTCTTGTTGAGCAGGACCCCAACTAAAAGGAACCTTATCTTTTAACACGGCAGTTAATGGTTTTGCCAACTTTCCGAAATCAGGTATAAATTTACGATAATATCCTATTAGACCTAAAAACTGTTTTATATTTTTCTTTGTTTTAGGTGGAGGGAACCTTTTGACAGCTTCTACTTTTTTAGGATTTGGCTTGACACCATCACGAGTAATAATATGTCCTAAATAGGCAATTTCATGTCGAAGAAAATGACATTTTTCTGGTTGCAGGGCTAAACCTGCAGATTTTAATCGCTCTAATAGGACCCTTAATTTTCGAGTATGTTCAGCTAAAGATGAGGCATAAAGGACTGTGTCGTCCATATAAACAAAGAGCTCGATACCTTGGAGATCTGTCAACACCTGATCCATCATCCTCTGAAACGTGGAGGGTGCATTCTTAAGCCCGAATGGCATTCTATTGTACTCATAATGGCCATAAGGAGTAGAAAAAGCAGTTTTGGCCTTGGACTCTGGGTCCATTGGGATTTGATGAAATCCCATAGCCAAGTCTAGAACCGAGAAGTATTGAGCTCCGCCAAGCTGATCTAATATGTCTGTAATGTTCGGTAAAGGATAAGCGTCTTGAACAGTTCGCTCATTTAGGGCACGGTAATCAATGACCATTCGCCATCGCTTATTACCTTGTGCATCAAGTGATTTAGGCACGACTAATGCAGGAGCATTGTAAGGGGAACTTGAAGGTTGAACTATTTCATCTTGCAGTAATCTTTGGCTTCGGAAGCTAATTCTATAGCTATGTCTAAAGTAGGAGGGGCCTTTTCGCGAATAAACGTCAGAGTATCTCTGTCTAAACCGCGCATAAAATTGCATATAGCATTTTCCCGGTATTCTTTACAACGTTCTTCACCTGTCTCGCCAGGATTTTTATCCATAACTTTTATGACGATTTTATTTCAAATTTCAGTGACACGCGCCCCATAATCGATAACACTCTCGTCTTTTGTTCTTTTTATCGTGGCTAATTCTTGTGACAATTGGCTTATGTCTGATTATGGCGAGTATATTCATTGAAGTATTTTTAACAATTCTTCCAAACCGAGACCCACTTTATCTTGTATATGTTCACGTGCTGCTCCCTTAATTCGTGTCTTAATTAACATTATGAGATAACTCATTTCATGAGCATCTATGAAGGTTACCGCAGTCCTACAGTGCTCAACAAACATAGTGACAGACAAGTTAGTTCCATCAAATTCAGGAATTATATCTCGAGCGATTTTTATTCCTTCACTTACTTTCAGTCGTTTATTAGGAATGTCATTAATTTCTTTTGTTAAGAATGAAGTCGTTCGTTTAACTACTTCGCGTCTTGGCAAATCATCAAAGGTCCTAACGTTACGTTCACAACTTGAGGAAATAGATTCAACACTTCTACCGGATTAGTTAGCTAAATTTTTATCACGGCGCGTTGATTTAGCCGGAATGGACAAATTTGTATTTTTATTTGTGTTTCTGGTGACATGTTTTGAAATTGTTTTACTTGGAAGAGAGTTATCTGTTACTCTGGGGGTAACCCGTTTATTTTTACGCGAAGCTGGCATTTTGGTTCACTTAAAGATCTCAAAATTCTAATACTTAATCTATTCACTAGAAAATCACTAAATAGCCTACTTTCTCAGAAAACGGTTTTGACTTACAATTTGACGTTGATTCTGGCCGCTCAATAAACTTAAAACTTATTCACTTTCACTATAAGACTTATTCCACAGAAGTCTGGTTCAGCGAAGTCTGAAGTTCCTGGAATTTGATGAAGGTCCTTGAATTTGATGACGCCTTCCTTTATTCCATAGAGTCCTTCTGGTCCTTTCTATGTCCCTCGGTGCCGTAACCCTCTTCCGTACCGGGCCGGTCCAACGTTGCTCTAACCCTCTTCCGTTCTGGGCCAGTAAACTCGTTCTGGTAGTCTTCCTTCGATTGGTCTTAGGATTTTGTGATTGTGCGCAGGGCCGTTCCTACACAGGATGCAATGTGTGCGGCGCACACGGGCGGCCAGGTAAAGGTCTTGTTAGGGGGCGGCCGCCCCGGCCGGCGCTAGATTTATTTATTGCCCTATTTAGAAAATCTGAAAGGTGCATGCTTAAATACGTTTGGCTGATTCATTATCACACTTAAATAGCAATTTGGATATCAATTTTTTATACAGCTTGCAGCGTGAGGAAAACCAGAAGGTGCTTAATGCTTACCTGCCCCTACCTAATTCCAAATCATACTTGAAGCAGTTATGAGTAGGTTTGTCAGAAAATCTCAAATGAAACTGAAGCAAGTTAGTTTTCAGTATACAGGTATTCGTCATCCTGTAAAGACAGTGCAAGTGCTATATGTTTAGCTAAAAAGATTGTAACCTTTAAGTTCGTATGTTCCGTTGTGATATGGAATTACATTCTCTCATAGATTAATTGCGTTCGTAAATTGTTGCAAGATCCAAACTTAGACCTTGCAGAAAGTATTGAAATAATTGAAAACGTTTAATAAGTTTTCAATAAAAAACGAAAAGACGAAGGTTTTTTAGAGTATCTATCTCAAGCTACTGATTTGGCAAAGGATGTAGAGGCAGAGATGAAATTTCCAGAGGCAACAGCCGTTGGAAGAAGAAAATCCAAGCATGCCAAATACGAATGCGTTAATGAAAAAATTCATGATCCGCAGCATTGCTTCAAAGTTCAGTTTTATTTTAATGTATTAGATACAGCTATCAACTCTTCAAATCTGAGATTTGAAAAAATTCAATGAGTCGTTTCGTTTTATTTTCAATAGTTCAAATTTAAAAATATTAATAATTATGATCTGCTTCAAAAATGTGAAAATTTGCAACTAAAACTAACAAACGAAAGCAAAAATAAATCGGATTTGGAAGGGCTCGAATGATATGATGAACTAATTTTTTTGAAACCTATGCTCAATCTGAATTTGAATACCAAACAAATTTTAAAATTTTTGCTGGAAAAGAACTTGCAATTAGTCTTTCCAAATACATTTGTAGCATACCAAATACTGCTTACATTGCCGGTTTCAGTTGCAGCTGGGGAAAGATCGTTTTCGAAACTAAAGATTATAACAAATTATTTACGAACAACAATGACCGAAGATCGTCTGTCAAACTTAGCTATCATTTCTATCGAGTATGAAATCGCAAATTGTTTAGAAATACGACAACTGATAGAAGCATTTGCTGAGATGAAAGCAAGGCGAGTACATTTTACTTGAAAGTGTATGCGTATCGTAACAGCGATCTGCAGAATGCAGTAATAAACTAAACGCGGTGTTAATTTAAATCTCGCACTGAATGTTTAAATAAAATTGACTATATGTTAATTGCGCAATTAAATTCATTAAAAAAAAATTGTTATGTAGTATGCAATATAGATATAAAAGATTCTTTATATGTAAATAAATTATATATAAAAATAAAGAAATATATATATATATATATATATATATATATTAGGGTGGTCCAAAATAACGTATTTGCGAATTTTGACCATCCAATACTAGAAACTGAATCTTCATAGTGGAAAAACTCTTGAGTATTTTTTTCAGATTTTTAAAATAATAATTGAGCGAGCGCATGGCGTTCAAATTTTTGGCTGATTTTAGCTAAGAAAATTCATCAGAGTTCATAAACTCGTCAACTGTCAATGGGCAAGCTGACTCGCATTTGCACCTTTGTTACTCTCAGGGAGTTATTGGTTAGTGGGCGGAGCAGTAAACCACTCACTAAGGACTCAGGTAGTGAGACCCAGATTTTCACCTTTGTATATTTTTCACCTGTTCTAGACTAATCCTTGGATTTGTTAGGAATTTAGATTTTATTGAGAATATTTTCTTTATTTAAAATTCTGAAGAAATAAGTAATAAATTTATAAGAATAATGGAATAAATTGTATCAATGATAATAGTTTATAATCTTTTATATTTCACTAGTTACAATGAGTTTAATTTATGCACATTTAATCAAATTAACTGATTATTGATTGTTTAACTGAGTTTAATCATTTAGTTTATAGTAATTCATACATAGTTTAGTAGAAATAACACAAGATTTCAAATTAGGAGTTATTACTGAAAACTTTGACAAACTTTAATGAGTTACAGAGGAATGAATGATTGAGTTTAGTTAAACAATTATAATAAGTTAATACATACATGTAAATACATAAAGTATTATCATTATTGAAAATTATTTTATTCTTCGTAAGAGTAGATTCTCAGCATTGTACAACAACGTCATACCCCGTCAGATTATTTGCCTAGTAAGTATCCAAGTTCCAAATTAACCATCTTACCTGCTTGCAACAAATTTTCTTTTTTAAACAATTCAATTTCTTAAACAATTTAATTTTTTTTAATTCAATTTTTTCAATTATTTTATTTCTCATACCATTTTATTTCTTCATCAATTTTATTTCTTCAACAATTTTGTTTTTAATTAATTACTTTTTTTAGCAAATTTTATCATTAAAAAAAAAATTTTATTATTTGTTTACATTTCATTTTTTAATCTATTTCATTTCTTCTGCAATTTAATTTCTTAAAAAATTTTCTTTTTCCAACAAATTTTATTTTTTAACAACTTTATTTTTTAAACAGTTTTATTTGGTAAACAATTGTTTTAATTTTTCAAACATTTTATTTTTTCAACATTTTTATTTTTTGTATAATTTTATTTTTTAAACAATTTCTTTTTTCTAATATTTTATTTTTTATCATTTTATTCTTTCAATACTTGATAGATTACTATTCACTTACTTTAATAATAATCAATTAAGAAAATAATATTACTCGATGATAAAATTATTATAATTAAAAATCACATAAATATATATTTAAAATTTAGTTTTTAATTTTAGGGTCCAAATATCTATTTCTTTTATTTTCCTCTGGGACATAATGGGATACTCGTATAACTTTGGGTATAAACGTTTCATTGTATAGTTTAAAGTGTTTAAACGGATTAGGAAAGGATCCCCGCCCATCATCGCGTAGCTATTTATGGACTCTCTCCGCCTTTTAGGGACGAATCTCTTCTTGTTTTTGCTAATTATCTTATTGACATTGAACTTCAAAATGATCCATTTTTGAATGATCAATTCTTGAGTCTATGAAGAACAACTGCTGTAATTCTTAACTGAAAGAACCAACATTTATGGCCCAAAATGAGCTCCTTAAAATCATCATTTTCGGCCTTTTTAGTCAAAAACCATCATTTTTGTAGATCAAAAAATAACACTTCTGATTAGTTTTTTAGTAAACACATTTTTTGAGGCTCATTCTTATAGCCTGAATATTAAATGTTCCAAATTTCATTATTTTATTGCAAAAATTTATATGTTAAATTCAAACATGAAGAAAAATAGAGGTTTTTCTATGTTAAAGTCCATAAGAAATTGATTAACGATGCGCTCGCTCAATTATTTTTTTTTAAATCTGAAAAAAATACACAAGAGTTTTTCCACTATGAAGATTCAGTTTCTAGTATTGGATGATCAAAATTCGAAAATACGTTATTTTGGACCACCCTAATATATATAATGATACAAAATGTGTTATAATTGAAAATTAAAATTAAGAGGGTAGAAAAAGGGTGAAGGGGCGGCATGAAAATATTTGCACACGGGTGGCCGAAGGTCCAGGAACGGCCCTGATTGTGCGTACAAAATCCTTTAAGCTCGCAGTTGACAGAAGGAATTAATTCGTGGAATCTTCCTCAATTGACTACGACCTTGGTGCAATTGGCAACACCCTAGCTACGGGGAGTAAAACCACGCAAAACCCTGATAGAAGGTCGCGGCTTTTCTCAAAATTTAATGTGAGCATTTTTAAGGTTTATTAAATGTCACTGTTTGTTCAAAAATTTGTTCTTTTATTTCACTTTGTATTGTTCGTTTATGTCCTTGCACTCCAAGTCACGAAAAGTTTTCAAATTTAATATATTGCCGCTCTACTCTGTCGATAATTCAGTCTTGAGCGATAATTTAAATCCACGCACTATGAAACACTCGTAGAACAGTTGGAGTTTGGTCAGACACGTACACTCAAAGTTAAATGTCAATGACCCAGTTTGCGGTGCAGCATCCCACTTCTGACACCAATGTTACGTCCCAGGATCTGCAGTCGAATTTCATTCCGTTGTAGCCATTTGTTGATTCGCTGAAGGAGAGTTCGGAATGCTGCAATAGTTTTGTTTTGATTTATTGTTCACAATTTTGGTTGATGCACACAAGTGCAATAATTAATCGCGAAACGCGTTGCGTTACAAGCTTGTAATTATTTGAATCATTGTTTTCATTTGATTCACAGAACTGAGAGTCGCAGGTTAAAAGTTGTTTTCATCGGATTTCGAGATGAAGAATCTGCCCATTTTGGCTGTGTGTGCTTTTTTATAACCTACAAATGGGAAGAGACTTATTCCCTCTCCTCGGTCAAGAACCAATCGCATTGCTTACGTCATGGAATTTTCCTACAGATTAGCCAATAACAAAGTAGGTCAATTTGCTCCGCCTACAGGATATGAGTCATAAAATGAGTCATTCGATGATTGACATTCGTAAACATAAGAAAGTCTAAACAAGTCCAAAGTCCATTCTACATCCGGTCTGACTGGCGCCATATACTCACTAAATAAATAACCTAGCTTCACTTAAGACGCAATTTATTGTATGCTGCGTAGTAGTTTGAGCTAACATAACCTAACTTCAGTTAAGACGCAATTTATTGTATACTGCGTAGTAGTTCGAACTAACATAACCTAACTTCAGGATAGAGAGAGAGTACTACATTATGTGTAATCACCTTATGTAACTAGCAGCTTGCAACTTATTTCAGACCTTATTCAGAATCAAGCAACGGTAAATACCCTTCCTTGACCTCGGGACTAGTGACTCCTACGGGTACGACCTGTCGAGTCCGGACAAGCAGAAAACTTGCGCTTTTGGTGTAATACACGCAGCTGCGGTTATGACTTTCTTCTCACGCTCGGGAACCTTTTTCGGGGGCCCGGGATTCAAAAATGGGAGTGGACGCATTGGATTGCTATCAGTGACAATGATTCAAATTGAATCTGGAGGTTCTTGCTGCGCTCCCTAGAGTTCGCTGGTGTGCATTTTAATTCGCAAACGGGCCACACCGTCATAACGACCGACGGTGTAATTTTCAGCAACTGACGTGAAATAACATGCGCTGCCGCGGCGTGTTTTATGCATCAGTGCAATTTTACCACGACAGAATAAGTGAAATTTCGAGGACATTTTTTACAGTGCATGGGCGTCCACCATGATGGTTAACTCCCATGACAGATGAAAGCAGAAACTTAGGAGAGTAAAAGAGACAAATAGATCTATCCGTCTCTTTCACTTTCATGAGTTTCCGCTTTCATCCACTGTTTTCATCAGCCATGGGAGTCCATCATGAGTCTGGCTTCCCATGTGGGCAGAAAACGTCGGCGTAAAGCAGAAACTTATGAGAGTGAAAGAGACAAATAGATCTATCCGTCCCTTTCAACCTCATGTGTTTCTGCTTCACGCGACGTTTTCTGCCCACATGGGACTGTACCTTGTTTGGTTGACTTTTTTTTACTTGCGCGTAGGGTTGTAAAGTTTCATGAAACTTTGACTAAATGAAAAGTTTCATGAAACTTTGGAAACATTTCAAAGTTTCAAACATTAGGGCGGGAAAATTCAAAGTATGAAAAAATACTATTAAGTATTAAATATGAACATTTAATAGTATCCTTTGTGTTTCAAAGCAAATCGTTCCAACTAATTTAAATAAATAAATCACGTGGTAATTGTTAAGAACATGTGCTTTTTTTGATATTTTTTTTTTAATTTGAAAATTGATTTCAATAAAATTATTTTTCGTATTTAACACATATTTGATTTTTAGAATGTTTCATTTTTAAAACGATTTCATTAAAAATGTAGAAACTTCGAATCGAAATCAATAAAATAACATTCTGCGGTGCAATTGCAGAATAGGGGCGTCACCTCTGTTTTGGCTGGAAAAAAAAAAATTTTCGGCAACAAACTATCAGAATCTTTAATTGGACAATAAATGAAGCGATTTGATAAGGGAAAAGTTTTAAATTATTGTTACTTTTGTCACTACGATGTCTCAAATATGGATCTGTCACGATATGAGACGAAATGGCCCTTGGCTATCGATATTCACAAAAATAGATCGTCACAAACATAAAATATAGATATGTAATGGTCACAAAAATAATGTTGAATAAATCCCTACCCATTTCCAACGGTTTGTGGGGGCGGGAAGGCACCCCTTAGACTGGTCACAAAAATAATGTTGGTCAAATCCCTACCCCTTTCCAACGTCCCGTCCCCTCTTGTCACAAGTGACAGCTGATGTGCGTAAAAGTCTCCTTTTTGACGACATAAAAAAATATCTAAATATATTTTGATGAATTAAAAACAATTCGATTTCAATTATTTACAGCGTTTCTGGCCGTACGGATGTTTAAAAACACCTAAACTGTAAGTTAAATATGATAATTCCGATATCGTGAAAGACCCATATTTGAGACATCGTAGTAACAATAATTTTGAACGTTTTCCTGATCAAATCGCTTCATTTATCGTTCAATTACACATTCCAATAGTTTGTTGCTGGAGAAAAATTTTTTTCCAGCCAAATCAGAGGTGACGTCCCTATTCTGCAATCTAACCCATTCTGCTATTTCATTCAGCTATCAGGCTTTTTTATAAATTGTTTTCTTTCAAAAACACGTTGTAATTTCTATCAGTGCTATATCTCCCAATATTTAAAATAAATATTTGATATAGGAATACATATTTGTATAAGGAAGTTTAAATCTAGTTTGAATATTTGGTTCCGTTAACTGTGTTAAATGACCTACCCTCAACCTGACATGAGTGCCCAAGCGCATATGTGTTTGTGAAACTTTCAAACGTTTAAGAAACCTTGGTCCCATGAAACCTTTCATTGTTTCATGAAACTTTCAATGTTTCAAGGAAAGGTTTCATGTACTCACAACCCTACTTGCCCGTTGTTAGAGTTCCTGTGGGGGGAGTTGTGTCACGTTACCCCCTCCACTAGCCGACGCGAAACCGGAATCGGAAATAAGTAGCGAAGCGCGAAACATTTAAAGTATTCTAGATGTCTCACTCAGCAAAACTTTAATCAAAAAGCCAAAAACAAAGAAGAAGCAAAACTTTAAGAAAAGGTTATGTGTCATATATTTTCCTGCAGTGTTTGTTATGAAAATACACTTTTTTAATGAAAAAACAATAGTGTCATGTTGCATTCTCTACTGCCGTAATAGTTCTGGCCAAGGTTTTTACTTAAGGGTGTTGGATAGATCCGACTTGGAATTTTTTTTGTCTAGGCACGGCACTGACTCCATATATATTTTTTCCCAAGCATTTGAGAACGAAAGAAAGAAAACTTGTCAAATATCCGGGGTTTTGCGAGATCCTGGGATCAACAAAATTCATAGGAATAAAGCCTTTTGCTGAGGCAATCATTATTTCTTCGGAAACTATAAATTTTGCGAAAGGGAGAAATCTGCAGATAGCAGAAGACAGCATTTGAACGGCGAGAACCGTTCGCAAATTTATTTTTTTACTCACAATTCTGACATCACAGAAGCATTTTCGGAGGTCCTGCAATATTTGAAGACCCAAAACTTGATGGTGGCGAACCTACATTTTTCGAAATACGTCGCGAAATGGAGAGAAATGTAGAATAAAATTGAGATGTCCTGTGTATGTGAAGGCCATAAGACATTAGACTGTATTAATAAGCAGCAAAGCAAACGCGGCATATGGACCATCTGTCAAATTCGCGCTGCAATGCTCTGAAGTCCGCACGACACATTGCCACTCGCGAAATGGTGAAACAATGCTGAAACAAAACCCTTTCTTATCGACCGCGAGTCCAGGCTTCGAGTCTCAGCCAAAGATAAGGCAGTTTTCAATTGAGAAATAAAAATAAAAAATGTGAATAAAATTGACTACAAAATATTGGAATAGTTTTTGCAGACAGCATCTGACAATGCACCAATTTTATAGATAAACCAATTTATGATTGTATGTAAATTTGTAAATTTACCCAGTTTGAAATTATAACTTTGAAATTATAATTTGAAAATTTTGAAACTATAAATTTATCAAGTTACTCAGCAATAAATTTCAATCCCATAAAATTCGAATTCTGAAATATCCAAATTAGGCCCTCTGCAAATTTATTTATGAATTCCAAGTTTATCAAGTCGTCCAACTATAAATTAATTATATCAAGAAGCCTGTAAAGTTGTATGAAAAACGTCTTACGCGGGTTATGAATAGCCTTGTAGTTCCCAGCTGAAAATTCCTGTACAGGAACCTCGAAGGATCCTGTACATGTTCCTGTACACGAACCTGCACACGAACCTGTACAGGTAATCTTGACGGTTCCTGTGCAGGAATTTGGCGAAGGAAACTATACATGATCCTGCAAAGGAACCTTTCAATGGTCCTGTACAGGTGCCTGTACAGAAACGTGTATAGGATCCTTTACAGAAAGCCGTCAAAGGAACCTTTGGAAGGATCCTGTACAGAAACACGTATAGGGTCCTTTACAGAAAGCCATTGCGAAAACTGATGTCGCTTACAGCTATGAACTTGCCTTCCTTTTATTCCCTTTAAGAACCAACTCACTATCGAGAGAGCCAAGCCACCAGCGAATCCTCGCGGATTAGTTCCTATGCAGGTTCATGTATAGGATCATGAACATCTTCCTGTACATGAACCCACACCTCGATTGACTTAGTGAAGGAACCTGTACAGGACCATTCAAAGGTTAGCTTGTATACAGGTTACTTTCCAGGATCATGTACAGTTTCCTTCGCCAAATTCCTGCACAGGAACCGTCAAGGTTACCTGTACAGGTTCGTGTGCAGTTTCATGTAAAGGAACATGTGCAAGATCCTCCGAGGTTCCTGTACAGGAATTTTCATCTGGGTTAGAGGGGTTGGGTGATCTCACAAGGGGAGTGCGCGTAACGGGGGACAGGGATTTTGATTATCTTTTGTGAGCGAAGAGGGCCTCAGTTGAGATGAAAAAAGCTGAAACAGTTTACTAAGATAGAAAGCGGTTTTTGAAAAAAAAAGGTTACAAGAAATCCGCACAGAATTACTATCGGTTTGAATTACAGGTTGATCGAGTAAGCAGCGTCAGCGTAATGGTCTAGGTTCTAACCTACAGACTCTGCCGTCATGCGTTCGCGTCCTCCCACTTTCTTCAAATTTTTTTTCTTTCTAATTTTTTTTTCAATGCATTACCTTGAGTATGCAAAAATATTTTAAAAACAATAATAAAGAATTTCAAAAATATATTTTAGAAATACAAAAATTATTATTGTTGTCACAAAAATATTTTTATCAAGATATTGATTTTTGTTATAAATCATTTCTTTGATTCATGCATAAATTTCGGTATTTCCGAAATTATAAAAACGAGCGAAAGCTTCAGCCACAGTTGAGGCACTCTTATTTGGCATAGGGACTGCTAAACAAAACTTTGAAAAGTAGTCCTGGATGGTCAAAACGTACTTGTTTCCGTCGGGAGTTGTGGGAAGTGGTCCTACAGTATCTAATGCGACTTTGAAGAATGCCTCCGCGGGTGTATCGGTGATAACCATTGGTTGGCGATTTTTAACGCGCATCAATTTTCGCCGCTGGCAACTTACACATCTCCGGATGCAGTCCACTATTTCGCGTTTCATTTCAGGCCAATAGTATTGCTCACGAATTCGTCTGTAGGTCTTGGTACACCCCTTATGACCGCCGATAAGGCTTGAATGGAATTCATGTATAATAGTCTTTCTGTGATCGATTGGAGGGATTGTTATTTCTCCAGAACAGAGAGTGACTACTATTTTACTTCCCGAAAATGCTCTGCGTACAGCCTTTTGCAGTGCATTTGCGGGGAGTTTATCAAAACCGTCCCCAGTCTTAGAAATTCGAACCGAATCAGTCTTTGTGTCCTCCATGGCGATTCGCAGTCGAAGCAATTTGTCGTCCAACTCGATGGAAGATAATCGCTCATAATAATTGTTTTCACTAACAATACTAAACGTTCGCGTGCTGCCCACTTGCGAGACAATAACTTGTCCCAACTTTGGTTCGCATTTACGCAGTTTCTCAGGGTTCACAAAATCCAAATCGATAACATTCTGAGAAATAGGAGTGTCCAAAGTCATATCGGCCGAAATGAAGTGGGCATAATTGTCGCGAATCGTCGTTAATTGATCCCGGCTCGATTTCATGGTTACAGGGTTGATTTCAAGGCTTTGAAAATCGACGGGATCGAGATCGCGTGTGGCTGGCAGGTACATAGGTTCTACAATTGGGGGTATAGTTTCGTAGAGTCCTGTGATCACTGGCGATTTTCCTGCATGAAGGAGGGGGGGGGGGGGAGAACGAAGTCCGCAGAAGACTTCCGGCACGGTTCATTTGCATTTTTACTTGGTGCAACAGGCTTGGAAGATGCATCTGGTAATTTAAAAGAAACAGGGGATGGTGATTCATCTGATCCCGTAAGGGTGTCATCTTCATGGTTTCTGACAACAGTCTCATTAAAATCATCTGCAGTCAAAGTTCGCTCCGACTCGGAATCAGAGGCGCTGTGACGTGCAGGAATCACAAGTGTGGGAAGGGAATCATTTATGTCTTCGTCGCTGTCAACAGCTCGCTCGACTTCGCTGACCCTTTGTGGCTCTGTGGGTTGTACTTTTAATTTGTACTGCCGCGGGGGCACATAATCGGGATCGTCTTCATAGCGGGAAATACATTTTTGCGGATGAAACGCTCTCTTTTTCCTCGAAACTGCATTTTCAGACTCCTCAGCGGATGAGCCCGATGATTCAGCGGAAGCAGGAGCCTGTGAGGCCCGGCGCCGCGTGCGAACGCGCGCAGAAACGTCACATCTATCCGACGGGGCAGCAGAATTCGGAGGCCGGGCGTCGAACGTTACGACTTTACGCGGCCGTCCGCGGCCTTGTTTCTTCGCCGGCGTCTGAGTAATCGGGGAGCACCTTGCCACGCGTTCGTCAACCGGATTTCTCGACAAAGCGTCCGCGTTCTTGTTAATTTTACCCGGCTTGTACTTGATCTCATAGGTAAAATCTTTTAACATTTCTCGCCAGCGCATCAATCTGGAACAAGGATCCTTCACAGAGTACAGCCATACAAGAGCCTGATGGTCGGTCACTATTATAAATTTTTGTCCGTAAAGAAAATGTCTGAAGTGTTTAACGAATGTTACTATGGACAGACATTCTTTCTCGGTTGTGTTGTAATTAATCTCCGCGGGAATCATTGTCCGCGATGCATAAGCGACCTGTAGATCTTCACCCAATTTACCCTGACTTAAGACAGCACCCATCGCGGTCTCTGATGCGTCTTTCGTAAGTATAAATGGCTTTTGTAAGTCAGGGTGCTGCAGAATCGGTTCATGACAGAGAGTGTCCTTTAGGTCGCGAAAACTGCATTCCTGTTTTTCGGTCGATAGGAAAGGTACGTTTTTCTTAAGTAAATAAGTCAGAGGATGAGCGCGTTCCGCGAGGTTTGGAATAAAATTCCGGTAATAACCCACGATTCCCAAAAATTCGCGAACATTCTTTTCATTTTTGGGAGTGGGAAATTTCTGGACGGCTGCAACCTTGCGCGGATCGGGCCGTACTCCTTCTTCTGATACTATGTGACCGAGATAACAGACTTTTGGGGATAAAAACACACATTTATCCGGCTGTAATCGGAGACCCGCATCGACGAGACGCTTAGAAAGTCGCTCACATTTGATCTTATGCTCCTCGAGTGATTTCGCGTAAACAATAATGTCGTCGAGATAAACGAAAAGCTCGGTTCCTTGTAATCCCATGAGAACCCGATCCATTAGGCGCTGAAAGATGGCCGGGGCCCCCTTCAGTCCCATGGGAATGCGCAAAAATTCGTAGTGACCTTCCAGTGTTGTGAAGGCTGTTTTCTCCATGTCAGCGGGATTCATCGGAATTTGATAAAATCCCGAGGCCAGGTCGAAAATCGAAAAATATTTCGCGCCGCCCAATTGATCGAGAATCTCCGCGATGTTAGGCAATGGGTACGCGTCACCGATGGTCTTTTCGTTTAATGCGCGAAAATCAGTAACCAATCGCCATTGCTTGTTCCCATATTGATCTGGTTTTTTGGGAATAATTAAAGCAGGCGCGTTATATGGCGAACTCGACTCGGTGATCACATCTGTGTCTTTGAGTTTTTTTCGCGCATTCTCTGGCTATTTCGCGATGGGCGAGTGGATGACGTCGTTGGTGTTTATTAACCGGTACATTATCGGTAGTCGGAATGTAATGTTCTGCGAAAGCAGTTTTTGGAAATTCATCGGCCAACAGCCATACCACGCTGAAAAAACCAGTTCTCGTCAGATCACTGAAGTTAAGCAGCGTTGGGCGCGGTTAGCACTTGGATGGGTGACCATTCGAGAAAACTGAGTGCTGTTGGCACATCGTGGGTGTGGTGAGCCCACACTTGTAGTTATTTACTACAAGTTATCAACCTAGAAACACTACCCGAATCGGGTAGTGTCACGCCTACCCCGAAAGGGAAATGGCTTAATGGTATACATACATACATACATCGACTGGGACATAAAATAACGTGGAATGTGCGTCAACAAGATCAAGCACATGCTCGCGCAACTTTCCGCTCTTAAATCTGTCCAAGTTTAATTTCTCGAGAATAATTTTCATGCGCTCTGTTTCGGGTAAAGTCGGTATAGATCGGTCATTTAAAATACGTTCCTCCACAGGATCATACAAATCGTAGGGAATCAACTCCTGGGGGTCAATTTCTATGTTGATATCCTCGGAGCTTGTATTTATAGCAAGCACGTGACAGTGCCAATTTTCGACTGAAACGGCTGCGTTTCCTATAAATATGTCATCTCCTGCATCAATCAACGGTAAATACCCTTCCTTGACCTCGGGATTAGTGACTCCTACGGGTACGACCTGTCGAGTCCGGACAAGCAGAAAACTTGCGCTTTTGGTGTAATACACGCAGCTGCGGTTATGACTTTCTTCTCACGATCGGGAACCTTTTTCGGGGGCCCAGGATTCAAAAATGGGAGTGGACGCATTGGATTGCTATCAGTGACAATCGTTCGATGGTAAAAGGAGATTTCTGTTTTGTCCTCCTCGCAATAATCTGCACCTAGGATTCCGTTCGCGGTGATTGGCAATTTTTCCTCTACCACGTGAAATAAATACTCCCGCCCATTTATTTTAATATGGGCAGAGCCAACCGTGACCATACTAGGACTTGTGACACCAGTGATAATAAGGCTGTCATAGGTGTCGATAAGAGTTCCCAACTCAAGATGATCTAATTCGATCAAACTGACTTCGGAACCACAATCGACCATTATGACTGCACTTCCTCCTCGGAGAGACTTTGAAGGTAATCTTACTTCTGGACATTTTCGGCGGGTGCTGTTCCCTTTGATGTTACTCGCACAAACCGCGAGGCCGCAATACACGGTTCTTTTGAATCCAGGCTGGCGCTCGACGAGTTTTGAGTCTGTCGAGCGCACATCGAGTTTAAATGTTTCGAACAAGTGTCGCTGAGAGGGGGGGGGGCTGGTGTACACATTGAAACGGTTTTCACACTTGATTGGGAAAATGATTCACCCGTCGCAATATTCGCATTTCTCGTGGGAATGTCCGGAATGAAACCATCAAGTTCAGTGCAGCAATTTGGACACCGAGGCTTATTTGGCCTGCGATTTTCGCAAGGAGCTATACATTTTTGTTGTTGCAATTCTAAATGGCTAGTTTTCTCTCTGGTGAGCAACGCAACTCGACCAGATTGCCCTGACGAAGAATTTCGTGCGGGACTATGGGATCTTGCTGTGAGAAAATGTCTATTTTCTTCCGCTTCGGGGTCGCGGCTTGCGCGAAAAGAGCTCGGAGTTTGAATTCTCGCGGCAGGGGAAGGGTCCCGTGACCCCCAGCCATGATGTTCGGACATATCCTTGATTCGCAAATGTGCCTGATATGCAACACTTATCCCTGCTTAAAATGCCGGATAGGATCCGATAGATCCGGATAGGATACGGATTTTTATCAGTTAATATCCGGAAACTTACACGGTATTTGTGTCCTTTTTTTTATCCTGTTCTATCCGGCAATTGACCGGTCCAGAATATTTATTCGATCTGTTTTTTTATCTGTGTCTATACGGAATTTTTTCGATCCACATATTATCCTACTCGGTTCTTTCTCAGTTTCTATCCGGAAACTTACACGGTATTTATGTCCTTTTTTTTATCCTGTTCTATCCGGCAATTGACCGGTCCAGAATATTTATTCGATCTGTATTTTTATCTGTGTCTATACGGAATTTTTTCGATCCACATATTACCCTCCTCGGTTCTTTCTCGGGTTTTATCCGGAAGCTTATATGGTATTTGTGTCTTATTTTTCATCCGGTTCAATCTGGAACTTTACCGGTGCATACCATTTTTTTCTATCTGTTTTTGTATTCGTATCTATACGGAATTTTATCGGCCCCTAAATTTCCCTACACGGCTTTTTGTCGGGTTCTATCCCAATTCTTTTATGGTGTAATTGATTTAGTCTATCGGGTTTTTTATCCGGCTCTATGCGGAATATAATCGGTGCCTAAATATTACCCTACCCGGATTTTTGTCGGGTTCTATCCGGATTCTTGTACGGTGCACTAAATTTGGCCATCTGGTTCTTTATCCGGCTCTATGCGGAATATTTCCGCGGCCCATATTGACCTATCTGGATTTTTTCAGACTCTATCCGGATTCTTATATGGTGTAATTGATTTAGTATATAAGGTTTTTTATCCGGCTCTATGCGTAATATATCCGCAGCCCATATTACCCTATCCATATTTTTCAGGCTTTATCCGGACTCTTATACGGTGTAATTGACTTGGTCTATAGGGGTTTTTATCCGGCTCTATGCGGAATATGTTCGGTGCCTATATTGCCATGCCTGTCTTTTTGTCGGGTTCTATCCGTATTCTTATACAGTGTAATAAATTGGGTCTATCTGGATTTTGGTCTGTCTAAGGATTTTAAAGGATTTTAAAAAGATTTCAAGAGATACTGAAGTATTTCACCGAATTCTTTGGGATTTCAGGGGATTTTAATGGTATTTTCAAAATCCTAAGGTATTTCAAAAGTTTTTACGATTTATCAAGGAACACCGAAGAAATTCGATGGATTCTTAGAGCTTTTAAGTGGTTCTAAGAAGTTCAAAACGATTTTCGTGGATTACAAATAATTTTATGGGAATTCAAGAGGATTTAACGAAAAATGTAAGGGTATAAAAGAGATTTCGTGATATTTCAAAAGAATTTCTGGAATTTTAAAGATTTCAAGAGATACCAAGTGATTTACCGAATTTTGAACAGTGTCACGGGTTTTTAATGGTATTACAGATTTTGAGAGGTTTTAAGGAATTGTAAACAATTTCCACGAATTACAAAGAATTTTAAGAGATTTCTTGATATTTTAAAAAAAATCATAGGATTTTAAAATATTTTAAAAGGATTCCAAGAGATATCGAAGTCACTTAATTTGTAAGGATATAAGGAGATTTTAATTGTATTTAAAAGATTTTAAGGAATTTAAAAAAATTTTACGCTTTTCCAAGAATTACCGAAGGATTTTGACGGAAGCCTTAGAGATTTTAAGAGTTTTTATGGAATTAAAAACGATTTTAAGAGATGTCATGATACTACAAAAGAAGGCATAGGATTTTAAATGATTTTATGAGGATTTCTAGAGATTCCGAAGTGTTTTGCTGAATCTCGAAGAGCGTCAATTTGAAGGGATTTCCACAGTGCTCAAAGGATTTCAAAGGATTTTCAGAAAGGTCATTACAAGAATTTCAAAATATTATGTACAGTATCTAGGAAATTTAATGTTTCATGGAATTTTTCCATGATTTAAAAAATGTTAAGGATTTCACTAAATTTCCAAAAGGAATCATGGGGTTTTAAGGGATTGCAATGATTTTCAGAGATTTCATAAAATTTAAAGAAAGTTTTAAAGAATATTACATAATAAAAAAGAAATCAAACAAATATGTATAAGAAGTAATTTCAACAGCCAAAACATGCTTAAATTATGTAACACATTTTTAAAAAATAATGAGAAAGAGGAAACTTACGTAAGAAGTGATTTGGACCCCCATCCCCAATTAAGGATTTGCAGGTTTACCCGCCCCCCCCCCACCCAAGGCCTTGCGTGAGTAATGAAAACTCCCTCACCAGATAGAAAAATATCTCTAAATTTCATATAATTTTAAAAATATTCGTTATCAGGTCACACAAACAGGCAATTCGGTGTGTATCTTCAATGAAACTCATGGGAAATAGTCCTACGAATCGTTGATAATAGGTACTAAAGATTCGAATCGTGAAATTCAAAATGGAAAAATAATCGGCAGCGTACTAGTGCAATGCATTTTCGCAAACCTCCCCTTACAGGTATTTAGGAAGAACTAAAATATTTTAAGCCTCAAAAAAATATTGCAACCTATTAAAAAAACGTTTTAAGATCGACTAAACATGTCGAGAATCATGGCTAAGTTTTTGCCATTGGAACCAAAGTGCCTGGAAATCTTCGCCCGATATTTGCTTCCCAATTGGGCGAGTGGTGGTTTCGAGGCTCCGAAATTCCAACATATTTTGTTTTCACTCCTCCTGATAAGAAGAAAAAGGAGGAAGATGAAAAGACTTGAATTAGAGGATAAAAAAGTTTATTATTCGTCGAAAGTAAGTTAAAATTTCTTTTCATAACATCTTAAAACTTTAAAATTTTAATTCATTATTAATTAATTTAATTTACTCTAACTTTTTAAACACTTTTGTAAAAAATTAAACAAAATTATCTCTTGGTATTTTACTGACGCATGTTACATTAAATTTGCACATTCTACTTCTCACAGTTTCCATTTTCTATGCTTGAACGTTATCCATCGGATTCAAGGATTGCTACCTTCAGAAGTCTCGACCTGAAAAATCAGATATGATTTTAATATTCTCTTATGAAAGTTCAATTAAAATTTAAGAAATGAAATCCAGAATAAACCAAAATTTAAGTTCCCTTTAAATTTAGGTACGAAATTCTTGAGAATTAACAAAAAAAAACAAGAATCCAACGATCAAATTTGGACCAAATACTCTAAAATATATCCGTGACTTAGCTTGGATTTTGTTTGCACTGGGAAAAAGCCGGAAACTTTTTTGAAATCTGGGAATTTTTCAAAATTGTTTTTAGTTTTGCAAAAAAGTTGTTTCACATTGTACCCAGTGTTACCAACCATCTCTGCTTAAAATCTTAAAGATCATTTTATATTTAAGATTTTTAAGTTACTAATAATTTTTTATGGTTTGCAAAGCAAGCCGTACCTCTTCAGCTAGGGGATCCTTTTCTTCGTGCTCACTCCGGTCCTCATCTATTACAAGGTTGCCATCCTGTTAAAATTATTAATAATTCAATATTTGATCATGAATACAGTTAAAAATGTATGTCCTTTAAATTGATCTATTTTACAGTTTTATATGTTTTTACAATTTTCTTAAGTATTTTTATCAGCTGAAAGATTTAGAACATTGTCGGGAACTCAAGTTTAGAAGACTGTTTTAGTTAGAAAACTGTTTTTCTCTAAGTCCTTACTAAATTATAAATACTTAGATTTCAAAGAGTGCACAATGATTTCAATGATTTCTCAAAGATTTTAATAATTTCACAAATATCACCAAATGTATTTAAAAAATATTTCAAATATTTCATCGAAAGATTTTAGAAAGATTTCGATGATTTTTTAAAGATTTCACCAAAATTTCAACGATTTTGCAATGATTTCCGATAGACTAAAAATATTTTCTCAGAGGTTTCAATGATTTCTTCAGGATTTCACAGGTCCCGCAAAGATTTCAGATAAATTTAACAGATTTTACAAAGATTGTAATAATTTTGCCAAAGATTTCATAAAAATTTCACAAAGATTCGAAATATTTCGCAAAGATTTAGAAGATTTCACAAAGATTTCAATGATTTCAGAAATATTACCGAATATTTCAAAAATTACGCAAAGATTTTTAAAGTATTCACAATGATTTCACAAATATGTGACAAAGGTTTCACACAGATTTGCCAAAGCTTTCAGATAAATTTAAAAGATTTCACGAAGATTTGATAAAGTTGGCAATAATTTGAATCCAACGATCAAATTTGGACAAAGAGTACTCTTGAATATACATCCGTGAATTAGCGTGGATTTTTTTTGCACTGCGAAGAAGCCGGAAACTTTTTTGAAACCCGGGAATTTTTCAGAATTATTTTTACTTTTGCAATAACTATCGTCTCACCTTCAGGATAAAATTTGTTTCAAATTGAAGTCAGTGTTACCAACCATCTCCGCTTAAAATATTAAAGATCATTTTATATTTAAGATTTTTAAGTTACTAATAATTTATAATGGTTTGCAAAGCAAGCCGTACCTCTTCAGCTAGGGGATCCTTGGCTTCATAATCACACCGATGCTCCTCTATCTCGAATTTGCCATCCTATTAATTCAATATTTGATTAAAAATAAAATTAAGAAATTTTTTCTTTTAAATTAAGCTATTTTACAGTTTTAGCAGTTTTAACAATTTTCTTAAGTATTTTGATCAGCTGAAAGATTTAGAACGTCTCCGAAAACTCAAGTTTAGAAGACTGCTTTAGTTAGAAAACTGTTTTCCTCTAAGGCTTTACTAAATTATAAATACTTAGATTTTAAACAGTGCACAATGGTTTCAATGATTTCTCAAAGATTTCAATGATTTTTCAAAGATTTCAAAGATTTTGCCAAGATTTACGATAAATTAAAAATATTTCATGAAGGTTTCAATTATTTTCCAAGGGTTTCACGGGTTCCGCAAAGATTTCAGATAAATTTAAAAGATTGGACAAAGATTGCAATAATTTTGCCAAAGATTTCATAAAAATTTCACAAAAATTTCAAATATTTCGCAAGGATTTAGAAGATTTCACAAAGATTTCAATGATTTCAGAAATATTACCGAATATTTCAAAAATTTCGCAAAATTTTTTAAAGTATTCACAATGATTCCACAAATATGTCACAAAGGTTTCACAAAGATTTCCCAAAGATTTCAGAGTTTTCGCATAGATTTCAGATAAATTAAAAAGATTTCACGAAGATTTGAGAGTTAGCAACTATCTCCGCTTAAAATATTAAAGATCATTTTATATTTAAGTTTTTTAAGATACTAATAATTTTCAAGGTTTTTCAAAGCAAGCCGTACCTCGTCAGCTAGGTGATCCTTTTCTTCGTCCTCACTCCGACCCTCATCCGTTACAAGGTTGCCATCCTGTTAAAATTATTTATAATTCAATATTTCATCATGAATACAGTTGAAAATTTATGTCCTTTAAATTTATCTATTTTATGGTTTTAGAAGTTTTAACCATTTTCTTAAGTATTTTTATCAGCTGAAAGATTCAGAACGTCGCCGGAAACTCAAGTTTAGAAGACTGTTTTAGTTAGAAAACAGTTTTCCTCTAAGTCTTTACTAAATTATAAATACTTAGATTGTAAAGAGTGCACAATGATTTCAGTGATTTCTACAATTTCACAAATATAACCAAATGTATTTAAAAAATATTTCAAATACCTCCAAAGATCTTAGAAAGATTTCAATGATTACCCACACATTTCACGGGGTTTGCAAAGATTTCGCATAGATGTAAAAGATTTCACAAAGATTTAACAGAGATTGCAATAACTTTCTACATATTTTACAAACATTTCAAATATTTCGCGCATATTTCGAAAGATTTCAATAATTTCACAAATAATATCGGAAATTTCAAAAATATTTCAAATATTTCGCACAGATTTTTAAAGCATTCACAATGATTTCACAAAGGCTTCGCAAAGAGAGAAGACTTTACTAAGACTTCAATGATTTCGCAAAGATTTCAATAATTTCACAATTATTACTAAATATATTTTTTAAATATTTAAAATACTTGCAAAGATTTTAGAAAGATTTAAATCATTTTTCAACGATTTCACAGAGATTTCAAATATTTCGCAAAAATTTCCGATAGATTAAAAATATTTCGCAAAGATTTCCGATAGATTCAAAATATTCCACAAAGGTTTAAATGATTTCCCAAGGACTTCACAGGTTCCGCAAAGATTTAAGATAAATTCAAAGGATTTGACCAACATTACAATAATCTGCCAAAGATTTCATAATGATTTCAAATATTTCGCAAAGATTTAGAAGATTTCACAGATAGATTTCAATGATTTCAGAAATATTACCGAATATGTAAAACATTTCGCAAAGATTTTTAAAGTATTCAGAATCATTTCATAAAAATTTCACAAAGATTTAAATAATTTGCCAAAGATTTGAAAGATTGCAAAAAGATTTCCCGAAGATTTCGCAGGTTTCGCAAAGATTTCAGATAAATTTAAAAGATTTCAGATGAATTACAAAGATTTTACGAAGATTTTACTAAGATTACAATAATTTACCATGGATTTCATAAAGATCTCACAAAGATTTTGAATATTTCGAAAGACTTTTAAAGAGTTCACAAAGATTTTAAAAATATTTCACAAAAATGTCCATGATTTTCAACAAAGAAGAAGAAAGGAAATAATTGAAAGTTTTCCAGTATCCATCCCAGCTAAGCTTAAGACTGGGTTTCAGAATTTGAATAAAGCTATACGTTTATGAATGGGTAGTGGAACAGAGTATTAGTTATAGAAGGATAGGGTGACCAGATGGATTGATGGGAAAATCAGGACATTATCCCACTTTTCATCCTCTTCAACCTCTAAATTTCCCCAGCCCTAATACAATTTAACTTAAGATGCTTTATTCTCTAACTTTCCCGGATTTTTCCCTGAGCGAATTTTCATTTTCCTTGGCCGTTGTTAATATTTCTTTCAGATTAAATTTTTAACCAAAGATAACCAGAAAGATAAACTTTCAACCAATAACATTAATTTTCGACCAAAAAGATGTGTTTTTAAAAAATATATAGGAATTCTCAAACTAACAGTTAAATTGTTAACCAAAGAAATAAATTTTTAACTAAGATGAGAATTCTTTAACTTAGAAAAAGACGAGTTCTCAATAATAAGAAAAGAATTTTCAACAAAATAGTTGAATTTTCAAATAACAAAAAATAATGAATAATAAAAATAAAAACAACAAAACCGTTGACTTTTTAATCCAAGAAATGAATTTTCAACTATAATTATAAATCTTCAACAAAAAAATCCATTTCGGAACAAATAGTTAAATCTATGACCAAAAAGATGGATCTTCAACAAAATACACGATTTTTTCTACAAAATACATGAATTTACAACAAAAAATTGAAATTTATAACCAAAGAAATGAGTTTCAACTAAAAATTGAGGGATCTTTACAAAAAAAAAAAATTTCAACCAAAAAGATTAATTTTCCACCAATAAGACGATTTTTTTAACAAAATACAGAAATTTTCAACCCAAAACGGAACAGATATATTTACAATTTAAACAAATAATCTTTTACCATAAGGAACGAATGCTCTACAAAAAAAATTGAATTTTCAAATAACAAAAAGAATAATGAATAATAAAAATAAAAACAACAAAACCGTTAGATTTTTAATCCAAGAAATGAATTTTCAACTATAATTATAAATCTTCAACAAAAAAATCCATTTCGGAACAAATAGTTAAATCTTTGACCAAAAAGATGGATCTTCAACAAAACTAGAGGCTCATACGCGCGCTCCGCGCGCGACCAATTTATTTACATGTAATTATTTTATTTGGAAATGAAGTTCAATAAAATACCATTACATTAATTTTTACTTCAATAATTTTGATTTGTACACGGCTTCGCATGGATACCCTCTCACGATGCAGAATAAATAATTGTGCAACTCTAAACATTTTCATGCAACTTCGGGGAAAAAACCTATAAAATGTCGGCGCGTACAAATTTTCATAGAAATACACAGTAAATGATCTCGACTCGAGAAGAGTCCAGATGTCAAGCCATTTCGAGCATGCATAGCACTCGGATGGATGACCATCTGCGACGTATACGACCGAGTTGTGTATTCGCTGCGTTTTAACCTTAGTTTCAATTAATGTCGAGCAGGAGGTTTGAGGGCAGGGTTTCTTCGATAAATTGCCAAACTCTTAATTTGCTCACGAAAATATTTTAAATAATTAATAAATCTTGGAAATTTGAAGAGCATAATAGAAAGAAGTCATCGGAACGATATTCTTAGTTAATTCTGTAAAAATTCACCCTATTCGTTGAAAAATAGCCAAATTCTTATTTTTTCATCAAATTTGTTTAAATAATTAATAATTCTTGTAAATTTACAAAACAACATAGAAAAGAGCATCGGAAAGACAATCTTAGTTGACTCCGGAAACAAATTTTGTCTATTCCTTGACTAATGCCCAAACTCTGAATATGCTTATGAACATTGTTTAAATAATTAATAATTATTGTAAATGTGCAAAGTATCGTAGAAAATAGTTATTGAAAAAAACATTCTTTGTTCATTCTGGAAACAAATTGGGCCTATTCTTTCAGAAATAGCCAAACTCTTAATTTTTTAATTAAAATTGTTCAAATAATTAATAAATCTTGTAAATTTGCAAAACAATACAGAAAAAAGGCATCTGAAATATATTCTTATTTATTCCTGTTGAAATTGAGCCTGCTTCTTGAAAAACTGCCAAACTCTGAATATGTTTATAAAAAATTGTTTGAATAAATAGTAATTATTGTAAATTTGCAAAGTACCGTAGAAAAGAGTTATTGGAAATACATTCTTGGTGATCCCGTGAACAAACTGAGTCCATTCATTGAAAAATGGCTGAACTCTTAATTTGTTGAAATAATTAATAATTATTGTAAATTTGCAAAGCATCATGGAAAAAGTCATCGGAAAGATATTCTTGGTTAATTCTGCAAAAAAAATGAGCCTATTCGTTGAAAAATAGCCAAATTCTGAATTTTGTATGAAAATTGTTTAAATTGTTAAAAATTATTGTAAATTTACAAAGCAGCATAGAAAAGAGTCATCGGAAAGATATTCTTAGTTGACTCCGTAAACAAATTGTGCCTATTCTTCGAAAAATAGCCAAAATATGAATGTTTATGAAAATTGTTGAAATAATTATTGTATATTTGCAAAGTATCGTAGAAAATGGTTATTCGATTCACATTCTTTCTTGATATCCTGAACTAATTTATCCTATTCGCTGAGAAAAAGCCAAGCTCACAATTTGTTTATGAAAATTGTTTAAGTAATTAATAATTTTTGGAAATTTGCAAAGCATCATACAAAAAAGTCATCGGAATGATATTCTTAGTTAATTCTGTTAAAAAAGTGTAGCCTACTTGTTGAAAAATAGCCAAACTCTAAATTTTTTAATGAAAATTGTTTAAATTATTATAAATTCTTATAAATTTACAAAGCAACATAGAAAAGAGTCATCAGAAAGACTTTGCATAGCATTATAGAAAAAAAGTGATCGGAAAGATATTATTGGTTAATTCTATGAAAAAATTTAGCCTATTCGTTGAAAAAAGCCAAAATCTGTATTTGTAAAGAAACATAGAAAAAGAGTCTTCGGAAAGACATACTTAATGGACTCCGTAAACAAATTGTGCCTATTCCTTGAAAAATAGCTAAACTCTGGATATTTTGATAAACATGTTTGAATAATTAATAATTATTGTAAATTTTCAAAGTACTGAATATAAATAGGAAAGAGTTATCCGAAAAACATTTTTTATTGATTCTGTGAACAAATTGAGCCTACTCGTTGAAAAATGGCCAAACTCTTAATTTGTTTATCAACATTGTTTAAATAATAATTAATTCTTTTAAATTTGCAGAGCACTATAGAAAAATGTCACCGAAAAGATATTCTTATCTAATTAAAGAAAAAATTGAGCCTATTCGTTGAAAAATAGCCAAACTCTAAATTTTGTAATCGAAATTGTTTAAATAATTAATAATTGTTGTAAATTTAGAAAACATAGTAAAGAGTCATCGGAAAGACAATCTTAGTTGACTCCGTAAACAAATTGTTCTGAATGTGTCTATGAAAATTGTTTAAATAATTGATAATTATTATAAATTTTTAAAGTATCATAGGAAATAGGTATTTAAAAAACATTTTTTATTAATTCCGCAAACAAATTAAGCCTATTCTTTAAAAAATAGCCAAACTCTTGATTTGTTTATCAAAATTGTTTAAATAATAATTCATTCTTTAAAATTTGCAGAGCATTATAGCAAAAATTCACTGGAAAGATATTCTTACTTAATTCTATTAAAACTGTAGCCTATTCGTTACAAAATAGCCAAAATCTCAGTTATTTAATTGAAATTGTTTAAATAATTGAAAATTATTGTAAATTTACAAAGCAACACAGTTAACAGTCATCGGAAAGATATTCTTAGTTGAATTCGTAAACAAATTGAGCCTATTTGTTGAAAAACAGCCAAACTCTGAATATGTTTATGAAAATTGTTTAAATAATTAACAATTATTGTAAATTTGCAAAGTAACATAAGAAAGACTTATTTTTAATACATTCTTTTTGGTTCTGTGAACGAACGGAGCCAATTCGTTAAATGTAATGATATGTTTAGGAAAATTGTTAAAATACTTAATAATTATTGTATATTTGCAAAGTATCGTAGAAAAGATTTATTGGAAATACATTCTTTCTTGATTCCCTAAACTAATTGATCCTATTCGTTGGAAAATGACCGGCCTCTTACTTTGTTCATGAAAATTGTTTAAATAATTAATAATTCTTGAAAATTTGCAAAGCATCACACAAAAAAGTCATCAGAATGATATTCTTAGCTAATTCTGTAAAAAAATTTAGCATATTTCTTAAAAAATTGCCAAACTCTACCTATTTGTTAAAAAATAGTCAAACTTTAAATTTCTGTATGCAAATTGTTTAAATTATTATTAATTCTTGTAAATTTACAAAGCAACATAGAAAAGAGTCATCGGAAAGACATTCTTAGTTGATTCTGTAAACAAATGGAGCTTATTCGTTTATGGAAATTGTTTAAATAATTAATCATTCTTGTGAATTTACATAAGCAACATAGAAAATAGTCATCAGAAAGACTTTTCTTAGCATCATAGAAAAAAGTAATCTGAAAGATATTCTTACTTAATTCTGTAGAAAATTGAGCCTATTCGTTGAGAAATAGCCAAACTCTTAATTTTTTAATCAAAATTGTTCAAATAATTAATAATTTTTGTAAATTTATAAAGCAACATAGAAAAGAGTCATCGGAAGGATATTCTTAGTTGAATCTGTAAACGAATTTGAGCCTATTCCTTGAAAAATAGCCAATTTCTGAATTTCTTTATGCAACTTGTTTAAATTGTTAATAATTATTGTGAATTTACGAAGCAACATAGAATAGTGTCATCAGAAAGAGATTCGTAGTTACTTTGTAAACAAACTGCACCTATTCCTTGAAAAATAACCAAACTCTGAATATGTTTATGAAAATTGTTAAAATAATTAATAATTATTATATATTTGCAAAGTATCATGGGAAAGAGTTATTTGAATTACATTCTTCCTTAATACCCTAAACTAAAGTATCCCATTCGTTGAAAAAAGGCCAAGGTCTCAATTTCTTTATGAAAATTATTTAAAACATTAATAATTCTTGGAAATTTGCAAAGCATCATAAAAAAGTCATCGAAAAGATATTCTTAGTTCATTCTGTAAAAACATTTAGCCTATTTGTTGAAAAATACCCAAAACTCTATTCGTGGAAAAATGGCCAAACTATGAATTTGTTTATGAAAATTGTTTAAATAATTAACAATTCTTTGGAATATATCAAGCATAGAAAAAAGTCACCGGAAAGATATTCTTAGTTGACTCCATTTTATTTAAAGATAAATAAGCCAAGGGTAAACCCCTTTTTAAAATTTTCTAAACTTCTTTAAGTTCCAAAAATAATTCAAATTTTAATGTTTTTTTATAAAAATATGACAGATGAATTTATATTTTCAATTGTTTAAGATTGCAATAATAGTTACAATTATAAGGAAGTTATATTCTTTGAAAATGTAACTGAAAGTTAAATAAAATAAAATTATAAACGTTCATAATTTTTTATTGTTAGTTAAAATTATAAGGATGTAATCGTCTTTGAAAATGTAAATGAAAGTAAAATAAAAGAAATTTCTAAATTTTCATAATTTGTATTGTTTATTATTCTAATTAAAAAAAATTTGTTTTTATTTTAAACTGAAAAGGAACTTTATTTACTCAAGGTTCTATCGACCTTAAGGAACACATTCTCATCCAGACACTCGCGCTTCGCGCTCGATATTTGATTTGAAAATCATTTGAACCGTATGATAGAAACAAAAAAGTTTGAGCGCACTTACGGCGTGCGATTTGGTAAATACACTGAGCGCGCACTTTGTGCTTCGTGTTATATGTTCTTCATATACAAATTACTAAATTGGTATTTGATTTCAAATGAAAAGTAATCATATAATTCAGGCGACAAATTTTATTAGTTAACATTTTATTTTAGCTTGTGCCGTTTATCAAAAAAGTTAATTTTTTCATTTTGAATATATTCTTACCACAAAAATTGATTACGGGTTTGTAAGTCTTTTTTGAATGCACAATTTTTGTTCATTCATATGTTTTCGTACCTTGCATTGTTTTTTCAAAAATTTGATTTTTTTTACTGTCAATGTTATTTTCACGAATAAAACAAAAACCACGCATCCTATCGAAACATGAGTCACAATAAATTTGTACCTCTTCCTTGGATGAACAAATTTTGTTTCAGTCATTTTTTCGTAGCTGGTAATATTAGTCTGAAAATTTGATTTTTCTATTTTCAATGCTGTTTTTTACGAATAAAACAAAAACTGCGTGTCATATCGAAAAGTGAATGATAAGAAATTTGTAGATCTTTTTTAGGTGCACAATTTTGGTGAGATGATCTTTTCTGGTATCTTGCATAGTTTGACAGCAAAATGGCTTTTTTGATTTTTCATTAATTTTTTGTGCGATCAAAATTTGAATTTTTAATTTTTCAAAAAATTCAAAAAGTTGTTATGAAAATATTATAGGGTGTTCAAAAAGCAACGTTTTTCTCCTCTTGACTTTTTTTCATATCGTGCGTTTTTCGGCTTAAAATGTTCATTTTCGTTTGTTTTTTGGAATTTTGAAAATGCTATAACTCCAGTAATTTTTTTTTTATCACGAAAAGTCATAAGAATATTTTGTTCGTAATTTTGCGTACTACTAATAACCGTACATAGAATTTTCAAATCTTCCAAAAAAGTGGTCTCAAAAATTTTCAAAATGTGCTCACTTTTTGGATTTTCATCCAAAATAGCTGGTTAACGAACTCGTTCTCTATTTTTCGGCCATAAAACAGTGTGCCAAAGCTCAATCAAATCTGATCATTTTTTCGAAAGTTATCGTGGCTACAGACAGACAGACAGACTACAGACTACAGACAGACGGACACCTTGGTAAAAATAGTTTTTTCTAGCTCAGGGGGTCTCAAAACGTGGAGATTTGATGAAAACCGACTATGTCAAATTTTACATAAAACCAATACCTTCTCATTAGAATGAGAATGTAAAAATCGAAAAAAGTAAGGCTTTATAATTTTAAAAAGAAAAAATCACACTAAAAATGAGGGGAAAGTATATTGCATGTGAAAAATTATTTCAAAAAACCTTAAAAAAGCACAATAGCATTGTATTGAAGAGATTATTAATGTGCTGGAAGCAATTAACAAAAAGAATAAAGACTGAAATTAATGAAAACTTTTACCATTATTAAAATTTGTACTTGGTTTTTAATTCTCATTAAATATATATTGTGCATATATTTTCTTATAAAAATGAATTTGTTCAAAATGTTCAAATAGTTTTGATTTTAATATTATAGTTCAGATAGAAAAGTTGTGCTTATTATTAAAAAGGTTATAGCTGCAACTATGTTTTAATGTAAGCTAAAAATTAGCCAAACTCTGAATTTTTTTATGAAAATTGTTTAAATAATCAATAATTATTGTCAATTTACAAAGTGTCGTAGGAGAGACTCACCGAAAAGGCATTCTAAGTTGATTCCGTAAACAAATTGAGCCTATTCGTTGAAAAATGGTCAAACTAAAGATATTCTTAGATAATTATGTAAAAAAAAAATTGGGCCTATTCGTTGAAAAATAGCCAAATTCTGTATTTGTGTATGAAAATTGTTTGAATAATTAATTATTCTTGTACATTTGCAAAGTATAATATCAAACAGTCACCTGCAAAGCATTCTTAGTTGATTTCGTTAAAAAAAAAATTAAGCCTTTTCGTTGAAAAATAACCAAACTCTGAATTTTCTCACCAAAATTGTTTAAATAAATAAATCATAATTCTTTGGAATTTGTAAAGTACTATAGAAAAGAGTCATCGCACAGACATTCTCAGTTAATTTTGTAAAAAAATTGAGCCTATTCGTTGAAAAACAAAATTTATTATTGAAAGAATCTTAGTTTTAAATAAATAAATCTTGGGAATTTGCAAAACATCATAAAAAAACTCATTTAAAAGACATTCTTAGTTGATTCTTTGAAAAATAGAAAACTCTGAATTTCCTTACAAAAATTGTTTAAAATTTGAATTTGCAAAGCAACACATAAAAGAGTCATCGCAAAGGTATTCTCATTTAATTTTTTAAACAAATTGAGCATATTTGTTGAAAAATAGACAAACTATGAACTCTTGGGAATTTTCAAAGCACCATAGAAAAGAGTCATCGCAAAGATATTCTTAGTTAATTGTTTTTGTAATTGAGTCTATTTGTTGAAAAATAGAAAAACTCTGAATTTGTTCATAAAAATTGTTTAAATAATTAATAATGCTTCCAAATTTGCAAAGTTTCATATCAAACAGTCACCGGAAAAGCATTCTTAGTTTATTCCGTTAAAAGAAATTAAGCCTGTTCGTTGATAAATAACCAAACTGTGAATTTTTTTTTTAATTGCCAAAGAAACAAAGTCATCAGAAAAACTTTTCATAGCATTATAGAAAAAAAGTAATCGGAAAGATATTCTTGGTTAATTCTATAAAAAGATTTAGCCTATTCGTTGAAAATAGCCAAAATATGAATTTTTGAAGCAACCTAGAAAAAGAGTCTTCGGAAAGACATACTTTTTGACTCCGTGAAAAAATTGTGCCTACTCCTCGAACAATAGCTAAATTCTGGATATGTTGATAAACATGCTTAAATAATTAATAATTACTGTAAATTTTCAAAGTATCATACATAGGAAAGAATTATTTGAAAATGGTTTTTATTGATTCCGTAAACAAATTGAGCCTACTCGTTGAAAAATGGTCAAACTCTTAATTTGTTTATCAACATTGTTTAAATAATAATTAATTCTTTGAAATTTGTAGAGCATTATAGAAAAATGTCACTGGAAAGATATTCTTACTTAATTCTATAAAAAATGAAGCCTATTCGTTAACAAATAGCAAAACTCTCAGTTTTTTAATTGAAGTTGTTTAAATAATTGAAAATTATTGTAAATTTACAAAGAAACATAGATAACAGTCATCGGAAAGATATTCTTAGTTGAATTCGTAAACAAATTGAGCCTATTCGTTGAAAAACAGCCAAACTCTGAATATGTTTATGAAAATTGTTGAAATAAATAACAATTATTGTAAATTTGCAAAGTAACATAGGAAAGACTTATTTTTAATACATTATTTTTGGTTGTGTAAGAAAATTGAGCCAATTCGTTAAAAAGAATGATATTACAAATAATAATTCTTGTAAATTTACAAAACAGGATTCCTTGAAAAATAGACATACTCTGAATATGTTTATGAAAATTGTTAAAATAATGATAATTATTGTATATTTTCAAAGTATCGTAGAAAAGATTTATTGGGAATACATTCTTTCTTGATTCCCTAAACTAATTGATCATATACGTTGAAAAATGACCATGTTCTTAATTTGTTTATTAACATTGTTTAAATAATGAATAATTCTTATAAATTTGCAAATCATCTTACAAAAAAGTCATTCGAAAGATATTCTTAGCTAAGTCTGTAAGAAAATTTAGCATATTTGTTAAAAAATAGCCAAACTCTACCTATTTGTTAAAATATAGGCAAACTTGAAATTTCTGTATGAAAATTATTCAAATTATTATTATTTCTTGTAAATTTACAGAACAACATAGAAAAGAGACTCCGTAAACAAATTCTGCCTATTCCTTTAGAAATAGACAAACTCTGAATATGTTCAGGAAAATGATTAAAATAATGATTAATTATTGTATATTTGCAAAGTATCGTAGAAAAGATTTATTGGGAATACATTCTTTCTTGATTCCCCAAACTAATTGATCCTATTTGTTGAAAAATGACCTGGTTCTTAATTTGTTGATGAAGATTGTTTAAATAATTAATAAATCTTGAAAATTTGCAAATCATCCTACAAAAAAGTCATTGGAAAGATATTCTTAGCTAATTCTGTAAAAAAAATTAGCATATTTGTTAATAAATAGCCAAACTCTACCTATTTGTTAAAAAATAGGCAAACATTTAATTTCTGTATGAAAATTGTTTGAATTATCATTAATTCTTGTAAATTTACAAAGCAACATAGAAAAGAATCATCGGAAAGACATTCTTAGTTGATTCCGTAAACAAATTGAGTTTATTCGTTTATGGAAACTGTTTAAATGATTAATCGTTCTTGTGAATTTACATAAGCAACATAGAAAATAGTCATCAGAAAGACTTTTCTTAGCATCATAGAAAAAAGTAATCTGAAAGATATCGCCTTTCGAATCTACGAGTCTGAGCCTAAAACTGGATAGAACTGGATTGAAATGAAAACTAAGTATTGAAATGAATGAAATCATATTTTCAATTGCGTAATATTTAAAATTTGTTTTTTAAATAAAAAATTAACACAATTTATTATAAAAAATCCAAACACAAATTTTCCGAAATATCAAAAACTTCAATTACAAAATAGAAACGGTACTCAAAATTCGGAAATTTTCAAACATTTTGAAATGTAAATGAACTATGACTAATCGAAAATGAATTTCTCAAAATACGAATAAAATATTAAAAATGTTAAAAAATGAGTCCAAGGAATCGTATATATACCGAAGTGTACATGCATAGACTTCCCCTAAGCTTCTTATGAAAACAAACGTCTCGAGTTCAAATAAACACAGCTCGCCCAACGACAATGAGATCGCTTTATGCTTATCATCGACTCACCACTGGTACTTATTT
>CAKNYM010035370.1:0-11753 GCA_932195095.1 Andricus curvator
ACATGAAATTAGTTTGGCGAATGTCAGCAGTAAACGAAGAGAAGTATTTTTCTATCTACTTATAATCAATTCACACTGTGAATTGACATTGAATAATGCTGTTGCATCTGGTTTTTATTATACCATTGAGTATAACTTATTGCGTCATAAGCTGAAACTTAAGTTGGCCCCTCATTCTCATGGAATTGCATTCATGTGAGGGGCCAAAAAGTACTTTTTATTTTTTTAAACTATGAAGTAATGTTGTGATCATTTCCGCAAAAATATATTTTGGAGCCTTGAATGTGAGCATAATACAGGCAAAAAATGGTAGGTGTGCAAGAAGTATTTCATTAAAAAAAAATTGTTGCAAAATTACAATAATTTTTTTCACACCCTTCTCCTGAAAGGAATTAGGTGTCAATTTTTTTTTTAATTGTCTTAGTATCTTCTATAATATATATTTGAACCATCAAAGTCGGTTGAGCCAATTTTGAGAAAATTGATTTTTTTAATTTTTCAAAATTTATTTATAATTGTTGTAAAAATTTTTTTTTTAACTTGGCACTTGGGGTAAATTAGTTTTATAATGAAAGAAACTTATCCCCTAAATATGAAGCAAATCCATGCGGGGGCACCCAGACCATGCTTATCCTGCTACGGGCTTTATTTATATATAATTTATTATAAATAAAATAATATATAAATATATATTTTTCAGGGAGAGAGGAAATTTCTAGATGAATTAATAAAAAAGTATATTATAAGGCTAATTATTAAGGTTTAAATATTATTTTTATAATTATTAATTAAACAATATAAATAAATGTTGAAAATTTTCTAACAATTACAACTGTTTATAAAATTAATTAATTACATTAGCAAAATAAACAATAGAAAAATATGAATACAATTAAAACTGTTTTAAAAATACTCATCTTTATATTCAATTTTCCTAATAATAAATTACATGTTTTCATTAATTTTGTATTATTAATAATTACAGCTGCGCTTATTGTTACTGAAAACTATGTTCTTCTTTTATTTTTATAAAAAGTATCAAGTTTGAAATGAATTTTAGTATTTTTGCTATACATAACAATGCAAACACGGGCATACTATCTAAAATTTCTAGTAAGCGTTTTTCCGCGTAGATTTAAATTCCACTCAATAAAAGTCTTTAAAAGAATGAGTGAGGTTTTGTGGTCGTCGATTTCAAACTTAACACCGAAATATACAAATTCAAAATGGTGGATCTAATATGGCGGCCAACATTGTTAAATTTCAAAATATATTTCTGAAGCTTGGTTACAAATTTAAAACGACGGTTGCAATATGACGGCTATTTGTTTAAAAAAATGCTAAAACTGAGTGCAACGATGGACTTTTTTTATTTTTTTCTCGATATTTTCTCCAGATTAATTGAGAAAAGTGGTTGGAGTAATGTATTTTTGAAAAAAGGACATAATGGAAAATTTTGGAAGAAATACAAAAATTACAGATAAAAGTATACGTCGAGTTTTTTTCTCACATTTTATCAAGCATTCGAAGTATGCGTTTTGAAAATAATGAAATATACAATTGATGAACTGAAATGATAGACAAAACAGTTGTTGAAATGTTGTTTTAGCAGGTTCTACCGCGTTTGCAGAAACTTCAATTAAAAGACATAAGAAACGCATACATTTTTGTTTTAATTTATAAATTAATTTCCTGCTCTAAATAATTTTTATCCTGATGGTCAAAACTTTACCTTGCTCTTTTTGACATGGACATTTTTCTTTTATGAATTATACGTGAAAAAAATATAATTACAAATAATTTGTAAAACTTCTTCTACCTATTTTAATTGGTCGGTTCATATTGAAGGCGCATAAGAAAAACTTATATTTTCAACAATTATCAGTTAATATATATATATATATATATATATATATATATATATATATATATATATGTATAGACTGTACGTTGTCACCTCCGTGTAGTTCACCCTACGTTCTCGCCTCCGCTTTTTTCCGTGAAAATATTTGAAATTTATATGCATATATACGTTGAGGGGGGCCTTCTGATCAGGTTTCTCAAAAGAGGGGTAACAATTTTTCATTTTGGAATTTATATATATTTGTGATACTGGATGTACGAAGTGACCTCCGCTATATATAAGGAAGCGCGTTAGACGTTATACGTACTCACCTCAAGCGGTGTTGCCACGTCTGGGAGGTAGAATTCTTACCTGGCGTCCATGTCTCCCAGGTATCTATGTGATCTGACAATTGATTCATAATCAGAGAACTAAGCTCATTCGAAATATCATTAGTTTAGAAGAAATTATTTTTTAAACAGTTATTTATTATAATATGTCGCTTCAGAGATCTCTCGTAAATTCGTTTTTGGCGCTAATTATGATTTGCTTGCGGTTTTTTAAATTCAAATTTCTACTGATACATTGAATACTAATTTATACTGACAATTATATGCCTAAAGAAATTGTTTAAACAATTTACTATTGTTTTTAGCAATTTTCGCTTAGAATAGAGTTCGGAAGTCGCGTGTTTTTTTTTAAATTGCACTTTTTTTCCAATTTTCAATGAGAGCGAGTTGATACATAATTTATGTTGATAAAAAAATTGTTTAACATATTTGTTATTATTGTTAAAGATATTCTCTTTCAATAATGCTAGAAACCGCTGTTTTTTCTAAAACTTGTAACTTTTTGTCCACTTATCACTTGAAATGAGTTAATATTCATTTTGGTTCAGAAGAAAATTGTTTAAACAAATTACTATTGTTATTAGCTATCTTCTCTTAGATAAATGCTAGAAAGTTGCAGTTTTCTCTAACATTTTTGACTTTTTTTCTAATTTCTGATTAAAGTAAAGTGATATCCAACCAAATTTAACAAAAATAATTGATCGAACAATTTATTATTATTGCTAATGATATTATCTTTGCTTCATGGTAGAAAGTTGCTGCTTTTCTGAAATTTGCAATTATTTGTCTATTTTTCACCTGGAGTGACCTAATAATCATTTGACTTGAGCAAAAATAATTGTACGAACAAATTATTGTTGTTTATAACTACCTTCATCTATATTATTGCCAGATAGTTGCGGTTTTCTTCTGAAATTTTTAACTTTTTGTCCACTTTAAACTTAGTGAGGTGGTAGAACTAGGTCATTTAATGACTTGTGGAAGTTTTGTTTTACATTACAACAAGAAGTTTATTGTAAAACGTAATAGAAAAATTTGGAGTTGCAAATATTTTAATATTAGCTCCGGAAGGGGAAAGGGGGGGATCCTTCCTGGGAGAAAATGCGTCTCGTCGGAGACAATATACAATTGAGGTTGGTCTAAATTTGTTACCGGAAATTTGTTTCAATACACACAAAAAATACATTTTTTCGGTTTAAAAAAAATGATATTCAGAGGTGTCGCAAGCCCTTGAAGTTTAGTACGTATTTCCCATCAGGAAAAGAGACGTTTTTGTACATTTTATTTAGAATCGTCAATATTAGCTGAATGGAGTTGAAACTCAATACTTCTCTTCACAAATAGCCATAGAATACAAGTCAAATATATTCATTATCAAATATCACCCACCTAAGTCTGTTTTATAGGGTCCCAAAAAAACCCATACGTGAAAAAATGGGTTTTGCGAGTTTTTAGCGCTCATCATGATTTTTTGGGGTTTTTAAACAATGCTAGACAATTCTATTTTGTTTTTAATATTTCATTTTGTGTTCAATTTTCAATTAAAGGCAGTTCAACGAACATAATTTTTCAAATAATTTTTAATTGTTTATAACTATCTGCACTCAGATAAGTGCTAAGAGTAATGCTAGAAAGTTTTTTTTTGTAATCTTGTTTTTGCTTTGACTTTTCAGTGATGAACAAATAACAAGTGAACCTCAACAAAAATAATTTTTGAAATGATATTTTACTTTTTTAAGTGAATTATTTTTGCTCTTTTCGCAATGTTTGAAAAAATTATTAACAAAAAAGCTATCTTACACAAGAGACACAAACAAGGAATGAAATAGAGTAGGTGGGAGGACTAGGTCTGCATATGACTTGTAACAATTTTGTGTTCAATTATAACCAAAAGTTCATTGCAGAGCGTAGAAGAAAAATTTGTAATTGAACATATTTTGATATCAGACCCCCCCCCCCCCCAGCAAAATATACTCACGAAAAAAAAAGATTGTTCAAAATATGTTTTTCTCTCATGTTTATATAGTATTCGTTCATAACTAACAAGGCAAAGCAAAGTCAACCATTTCAGAAAAAAACCGGAACTTTCTAACACTTATCTGAGAGGAGATAGTTTTTAAAAATAGTAAATTGTTCAAACAACTATTTTCATTAACTTGCATTGATTATCACATCACTAAGTGAAGGGTGCCAAAAAGTTAAAAATTTCAGGAAAAAAGCGCAACTATCTGACATTAATATATATGATATTAATATAGTTTTCAAACTAGAATGAAAAGATCTATCAGAGTAGAAAAGAACATGTAAAATTTCTCTGTTGTTTTAGATACTGCACATATCGATTTTTTTCTCTCGATAAATTCTTGATAAAGGGCATCACAGGTTTTGAAAGTTCAAATACTCCCATCTTTAGAATGAAATTTTCTTTAAATTTGTGAAATACGTGTCGTCTAAAATCCTTTAAAAAAAAAACATATTTCTTGCAAAAATGATTCTATGCCTTGAGCATGCACAGCCTGCCCGTCTGGAAATTAATTCAGCCAACTAAAATAATGATACAATATTACATACATATTGAAAATGGTAATTTAGTTACACTATCAAATCATTTAAAATTGCAAAATTTGCTGAGTTGTTTGGTTTCAATGTTAAATACAAATATTTTCTGCTTTTTTCCAATTTAAATGGTGCAATTTAAAAAATTGGAAGCATAGCGATCTTCTTTTGCATTATATTTAAAAATATCCAACGTAATAATATTTAAACTTTTAGTTGAAGATTTTCACGAATGAATCATTTCAAATATATTTGATTGGAAGATTCAAAGAATGAATAATGATTCTGAATGAAGTGTTGAAAGCTAAACGATTTATATTTAAAAAGTTAGAAATTATATGTTACTTAGAATCAAAACAGATGCAAATTGTTTGATATGGAATTGAGACCTTGGTAATTGAATAAATTGTTTGAATTCTGACTGGTTAAAATTTTAGAGTTTCCAATTCTCATGTTGAACGCTGAATTTTCCACCTTTCTCTTTCAACAGTATTAATTTTGCAATTGAAATTGAATTGTTGGAATTTAGAAAAGTATGGTTGACAATTTGCAGAATATTAATTTTGAGACGATTTTAATGTACTTGAAACAATTTAAAATTTAAAGGTGAAGAGTATAAAAGCGTTATAATATTGCAATTCTAAGTAATTGAAAATTGGATCAGTTCTAAATGATTTGAGATTTGCTCAATTTTCAACGCTCCGTATTAGAAATGTTTTTATTTTTATTGTTGCGTACTCAAAATTTCTTCATTTCTTACATTTTTTTAGAATAATTCAATTGTAAAGGTCTATATAATTGAAAATTTTTTCAGCTTATACTAACAATTTGAAATTCTGAAATTTCAGAAGCTTTGACTTTGAACGATTCAATTCAGTTTATCAGTTTTTAATTGTAGAATTATAATCAGTTTTAATTTTGGATTGTTGAAATTCCAAAGTTTAAAATTTTTAATTATTATTATTCGAACGCTTCGAATGATAAATAACACAACTCGATTTTAGTTGAATTTAACATGATCCAACTTTAAAAATAGATTTTTCAATTATGAACGCTTTGAAGTAGTACTGATACGACAAAAACTCCTTTCTAATGAAACTGTCCAATTTTGAAAACTTTCTTTCAAAATTTTACTATTTTTAGAGCATCTGATGAAAAATTTCCCAATTCAAAGTTATTCAATTCTAAACGCTCTTATTAAGAAGTGATACAAGTTAAATTCTTTTCTATTACATTAGAAATATTGTGCTTTTGTCCAAATTTCACCTAGGTCATCTAAAATTGTTTGATTTGGAACGTATTTAATTTAGAATAGTTTAATATATGCCTTTTTTTAATTCCAAATGCTTCTAATCAGGAATGATGAATTATTGTTTCGGAAAATTGTTGATACCTTGATATTTGAAGAAATTTATTAACGTATTTTGGAATTTTTTCAATGTTATGAAATAAAAATCCAGGCATTTACAGCCAGTTCATAAAAAATGCACGTTCCCTCTTGAAATATTTTTGAAAAGTTTTCGCTGATTGCCTCAAATAACATCTCCAAAGTTTTCAGTATTTAAATATATAAATAGTACCAACGGCTAATATAACACAAATTTATTCATAATACTTCAAATTCATCTATTCTTTATTTCCATCTTAGGCTTTGGGTTATAAGACATTTTCGATTTTCTTTTCGACAACAGATCCTTCAGAATTGCACTATTTTAATTTGTAACACTTATTGGCTAAACATTTTGAAGAGAACATTCGAAATAAAATATTTTCAAATTAGAATATTCAAAAATGAAGAAATCTACATTTCAATCGTATACTGACTACTGTTGCAAATTTGTATAATTTCCAAACAGAAGCCTCAATAATTCTTGATATATTTGAACTTGAATATCGCTTAAAAATTGAATATATTATGTTGAAAGAGTGCTAAAATCATCAATTTGAGAAAAAAGTAATTTTCTTTATTACTAAATATATATCATCCATTATTCAGTTTTATAGTATACGCTAAACAAATAGAAATTAGAAGGATGATCTACGAATATTAGGGGGTTAAACCTAGATATTAAAATTTAAAAATTAAATTAAATTTTAATTTTTTTCCAAACTAAATTTAATCAAATAAAATAATTTTAAATTAAATTAATTGAATTCAAAAAATTTTCAAATCCATAGTTTGAAACAGAATATACTGTTGGAACTCGATTTGAACAAAACAATAGGTACCCAATAGGGCTGTTGTTTTTCCTTTCGGAAGGTGCAATATTTCAGTTGCAGTTTATGGCGAGGGGGAAGGGTTCCGGCATGAAGGCGACATTGCCACCTCAGGTAGTGCACCTGTCTCTTCAAAAGTGTCTAAATTTCTGGGACACGATGGCGACGAAATTATACCTACCTTTTTAAACCATCTTCAGTCTAGAGGGATTTGTGAGATTCGCCATATATCCGAACCTATTAATTTCTATTTACTACTTTCTACGGTAAGCTCGGTAAATAATAAAATTCTTCTCCAATTTAGCAGTAGAGTGGGTCCAAAATAAATACTTTTGGAATTTGATATCGCTACAATGCGTAAAATTAGCGTATTAGGGTTCTAAAAAAGTATAATTAATTTGACATCGATCCACGTGCAGCTTGGTTACCTATGCTCGAAAAAAAGGTTAAAAATTTTTCTTATTTGCAGAGTTTTAGACTTTTCTTGAGGTTTATATTTCTTTGCATACCTAAATTTCAGAAAAATCTTCTCAATTTTTTGGAGATTCAAATCAATCATTTTTCTGAAAAAAAATTTCCATTTACTTTTCAAAATGTTGATTTTGGTATTTAATGAAATAATCTTTATAACTTGTGGATCAAACATTCTTCTGAACACGTGTAAGGGTTTTGAAATGTAAATTCACAATACCCACTGGTCGAAATTAGAATAAAAGTAATTGTTTATTTTATTTTTTTTATTCCTGGGCCTTGTCGATTTTTTTCTGGAGTATTTCTATGCTTACAAATTCCTGACATGCTCAAGAAAATTATAAAATCACAAGTGAAGTTGATAATTCTATTAAATAACAAATTCCAAATTTATGAAGACCACTGTAATTGTAATTTCGACTTCTGAGTCTAGCGCATTTTTTTCTAGTGTATTACTAATTTAAAAAACTCCAAACATAGAAAAAAAATTCTAAAATCACAAGTGAAAAAATGTATCATGTCGAATAACAAATTCCAAAATTTTAAAAATGACTGTGAATCTCATTTCGACTCCTAGATCTTGTGGATTTCTTTCTAGTGCATTTCTATATTTAAAAAGTCCATACATGCTCGAAAAAATCTTTAAACCAAATCTTCTAAAGATAATTTCACTAAATACCAAACACAACATTTTAAACATTGGCTGTTTTACCAATTTTGACTCCTGAGGCTTCAGGCCAGTGGAATTAGACATAAAAATTGAGTCAATTTAGAAAAATTCCGAAGTTCTTCAAAAAAAAGGTACATTTGTGTTTTGATATGTTTAACGTGGTCGGGTCGCCATTTTGTTTCAAAAAATTAACTTTCAAAGTTTTCCCCCCATTTCTCCACGAAAATTCAAAACATTTTGCAAACTTGAGTAACTATAAGCTCAGTCTCTATCCTGTATTAAATTTTCAAAACGTTCTTGATGCGGCAACATTGTTAATTATAAACAAATTAACATTTTGTTAATCACTCCTGAGCGAAAATACCGAAGGTTATTCGCAATGGTGTTTCTTCTTTTTTTCCATTGAAAAGAAACTATTGTATGATTTGCAAAACTAAATACATAACGCAAATTATCGTTTTTAATATAATTGTTACATTTATTGCAATTCGACTCCTAGAATTTCAGCGAAAATTGCGAAGATTGCGTTTTTGGGTAGAAAATGTTAGGAGTGTCGTGATCTGAAAATTATCAAATTTAAAAAACGTTGTTTGGCCCACAAAAATATTAAAGTTGCAATTGAACAAATTAGTTACTTTTGTAATCTAGCGAAAAATTACAAACATTTTGCAAATCGCACTGAGTGATAAATAACTTATTACCAACGTCATATTATATTTGGAATTTATTTACAACTTGGCAATTTGACTCATAAAATTCCTGCGACAACAGCAAATGTTGCGTTTTCGGGTAGCAAATGTTGGAAATGTCAAAATCTTAGAAATATTAAATTTGCAAAACTTTGCACGACCCTTTTGGGAAAATTTCGTGGCAGTCTTGAATCATGCTGAAGCCAGTACAGTTTTTCTCAAGCCTGTCTATTCACGCAAAACTAGCCTGGCGCTACACTGGCGCTGTCTAGTTTTGCTGGGTGCTGGATTTAAACCTTTTTGCTGTCTAGTCCTAGTCTTGGCGCTATCTAGGAGTTCGTTACGAATTTGAATATATAAAGATTGTTCCGATTTCAGCTAGTTTCTAGATAGAATCACGGTTTGGACTCAAGCAAAAATTACAGAGGTGAATTCAGAAAATAATCATTTTTGAATAAAAGATTGAAGAAATTACAATACGCAATTGCACAGATGCTCCAGCAATAATTAATTGTACACTTTTACATATTTAAGATAGTAAGCAATAATTGTGGAAGGTGATCGAAATCTTAATACAAGAACTGTATTTTTAAAAACGATTTTTTTAAGAATGTTCAAAAACATTTTCTTTTAATTGAATCATAGGTATAGCAGAGTTTTAATAAATTTTTATTAAATTTATAATAATTATAATATGTATAATGCTATGTATAATATTGACGATATTCCAAAAAATCAAATATTATTATAAATGACTCATTTAATTTATTGTAATTATTTATTTATTGCGTGAAGGATAATTAAGCCTAACGTATTAATTATTTGAAATAATAAACAATCATCATTTCATAGTCTAATCGCAAGTCAAATCATACAAACGCTATTATTCTCAATGATTTATTCACACATCAAGCACTTTGAATGTTTAAAAATTGTACATGTTTTATTGAATTAATATTGGGATGTAATGAATTGAATTGCATATCCGACAGAATGGAAGAAAATATAACTTTTAGATGGCCGAGGTATTAAGGCGACGGGACAAAGTTACAACAATATAATAGGAAGTTACATCAGAAGTTCGACATCCGGCGTATGTACAAGAGATTTGCGGAAACTCATTTCTTCTTTTTTTTTGTTTACAAAAACTTTTTTATATTTTCAATCAACTGGAAAATCTATATATTGGACTTTTATCGTATAAAAAATAATTGTATTATTTAATTGTTCATTTTTTTTTTATCAAAATAGCCGATCTGTCTAGAGACTAGTCGATCCGAGCGTTACATCCCAGTCTAGTCACTGGACAGTCAGCCTGTGGCGCGCCAGTGTGGACTCAAGGCGGACTAGACAGAAACAATTCAGCGCCACCAAATTTTTTCAAACGAGTACCGACAACAATATTGAAATTACAATTAAAAAAATTAGGTACTTTGTTAAACTAGCCAAAAAATACAAACATTTCAAGTCCCGGAAGTTGGAATCACAACATTGTCATATCGATATGGGCGCTATGTTATAAGTGAGTGCTTATTTTTTGCTAATTTATGCTGCAGAAAAAAATTTTGTGCCCGGTAATTTTGGTGAAAAATATGTAGTCATGCTATGTTAAGTGCTCCTCTATTCGTGCTATGCACAAAATCCGGGCACTTTTTTTTTAACAAAAACGTGTAGACATGCTGGATTCAGATGACTCTTGTATGTGACACTCGGCAACTATAAGTGGAATCACATTGTACTTGGCGCAGGAATTCAGTGCTTATTTAGTGCTCATATACACGGAGAAAAATGGATGTTTAAACGTAACATCTAGATCTTCAGGGTTAACATATTTTATGTTTAACTATAGGACAGCAATCTAGATGTTCAAAGTTAGGATCTGTAGATATTAAAAACTGAGATGTTACTCTGAAACATCCAAAATGTTCAACCTGAAATATCCGAAATATTACATGTATGGTTATGGCAACTCACGGCTGTAAATATTTGAGGAATTTACTTATTTCTGAGCATTTAAGGAATTAATTGATAACTTATTTGTGAATTTAATACTAAACTTGAATTTTCGTACATGAACGAAAAACAGATACAGGGTATGAAATGCCGATCAGATAATACATTCAGTCTAGCTGAGGTTATGTTTAATATTTTTAATTCAAAATAAAAAATAAAAACGGGGTAAGTCAAATGTTCAAAGGTGTTCGAGTCAATATAACCTCAAACTTAAGAACATTGTTCCGTCCTGTTATACAACTTTAATTAAGGATAGCTAATTTTGATTCTTTGAAGATGTTCAAAAATTGTAATATTCCATAATTGTAATATCGAAATTATATAGCCGTCAAATATAGTCGTGAAATTCGAATGCGCAATGCGCATGCGTTCAGATGATTTTAACATCTGAATATGTTCCAGTTTAACATAAAAATATTTTTACGCCTAATATCTCAAAAAGATAGTAGATGTTTGGCATGAATATCTGCATGTTAGGCGGAACAATCTTACCCTTTGAACATCTACATTTAAACATCCATTTTTGTCCGTGTATGCCGCAAAAACTAAATTTTGTGCCTGGTAATTTTAGTTAAAAACCTGTATTAATGCTAACTTCAGCTAAAGCCACAACTCAGCATGTGAAACTCGACAACTATTAGTGATATAATATTTCGGTCATTTGAATGTTGAAAACTTGAATTACGTATAGTTGCCATGAAATAATAATAAACGTGATATCATTTCCATATAAGTTTCAGATATCACGCAGTCCTTTGAAAACATAGAATTGCACATGAGGATTATTCAATTGGACGGTTTCATAATCCATTATCATGAAAGAAATCTAAAAAAGAGAGAACTCATGGAGCACTCATGGAGTGAAAAGATTTTTTTTATCAATAATTGATTGGACATTCCAGTATTTTTTCTTTAGAATACGTATCTGAAGGCGAAAATGTTCT
>CAKNYM010035375.1:0-26090 GCA_932195095.1 Andricus curvator
TGACTTCAGCTTAGACAGGAGGAGTTGGTGGTTTACCAATTCAAAAGTGCGCGAGTAATCCAGAAGGGCCAAAAGAGTCATCTCACCACAATCTAACGCTTTACTTATGTCATCTGTAACCTTAAGCAGTGCCGTTGTAGTCGAGTGTCCTCTTCTCAATCCCGACTGGTAAACCAGGAGTACTTGCAGGTCATTCAAATGTGAAATGAGCTGTCCAAGAGCCAACTTCTCAAGAAGTTTCGAAAGATATGTTAAAATTGTGATTGGGCGAAGATCCTTGAAGGAAGAAGGCTCAGGGACTTTAGATATCGGGCGAACTATCCCAGCCTTCCACAAATCTGGATACACCCCTTCCTGGAGGGAGGCATTTAAGATATGTAGTAACGAAGGGAGGCAAAGGGGATGCAAATCAAAATTGATTTGCAGCTTAGACCATCTACACCAGCTGCATTTGATTTTATGGACTTCATGGCCTGGAATAACTGACCCATGTCTATTTCCGAAAAAGAAAACGTATTTGGAACCCCAAAATTTTCCTTTTGCAAAACCTTTTGTATTAATTGATCAGATACTTCCGTTTTTGGTAAAGTATCTATTATAAAATCATTTAGACTGGATGGAGGATAGAGGCTGGGCGGTGGCAAATGGTATGGCAACTGGGGACGAAGAGGGAGAATACACATACGTAGGTAAGGTGGGGGTATCGGTAATAGATTATGTAGTTATGAATATGCAAGGGTGGGAGGAGATGGAGAGATTCGCAGTAGAAGGGAGGGTAGAATCAGACCATCAGCCATTAGGGTTGTGGAAAAGGGGTGAGAACGGCGGAAGGCAAGGTGGGGAAGAAGGGTCGACGGGGGAGAGGGTTAGCTGGACGAGGGAGGCGATAGAGAAATATAAGGAGCAGTTAGGGAAGGTACGCTTCGAAGGGGAGACGGTGGAAGAGATATGGGAGGATTTAAAAGAGAAAGTGAAAGGGTGCGTGCAAAAGAAGGTATTCAAAAAGAAGAAGAAAGGAATGGTGAAGCCGTGGTGGGAGGAAGGGGTTTAGATTGATGTGTAAGAAGAAAGAACAGGAAAAGGAGAAAGAGCTGGAGGAGGAGTTAGGAAATGTTAAGACAGAAGGGGACGTCTGGAAGATAATAAATAGGTTTAGGAAGCGTAGAGTAGGGATAAGCGACAAGGTAGGGAGTGAGGAGTGGAGGGAGTTTTTTAAAGAATCATTTCAGGGCTCAGATTCAAGGAAGAGAGATGATGGGAGTAGAAGAACGGGGGAGGCAGAGATGGAGGAGTTGAATGACGAGGAGATAGAGAAACAGATAAGGAAGTTAAAAAGGTCAAAATCAGCAGGGCTGGATGGGCTAGAGAACGAAGCATGGCTGTTTAGTACACAAGAGGTTAGGGAGAGGCTGAAGGAGGTAGTGAAGAAAGTATGGAGGGGGGAGGGATTCCCACGAGGGTGGAGAGAAGGATTAATAGTGCCGCTGTATAAGAAAGGAGAGAGGGATAGGCAGGAAAATTATAGGGGGATTACGCTAATGAATACGGCGTATAAAGTATACGCGATGGTAGTAGCGGAGAGGCTGCGGAAGGATGTCGAGGGGAAAGGAATATTGCCAGAGACGCAGGCGGGCTTTAGGGCAGGTAGGAGTACTATCGACAATATCTACGTTCTGCAGCACGTGGTGGATAGAGAATTAGCGAAGAAGGGGTCGAGAGTGTACGCGTTTTTTGTGGATCTAAAAGGCGCGTTTCCGTCGGTGGATAGGGGGAGGTTGTGGGAGGCGATGGAGGAGAGGGGAGTGGAGAGAGGAGTGGGGAGTGGAGAGGAGGACAGGGGATTTCGGAGGGATTCTGGATGGATAGGGGGTTAAGATAAGGGTGTCCGCTTAGCCCGATGCTTTTTGCGATTTTAATTGCGGATATGGAAAGTAAGCTGGAGGCCGGAGTGGTAGGAGGAGTCATGATAGGAGGGGTTAGAATTTGGTCGCTAGCGTATGCAGATGACATAGTGTTGTTGGCAAAAAGCGAGGAGGCCTTAAAGGAAATGATGAAGAGGTTGAGAAGATACCTGGATAAGAACAGGTTAGAACTGAATAAGGAAAAGTCCAAGGTTATGGTTTTCAGAAAAGGAGGGGTAAGGGATAAGGAAGGGCAGTGGAAGTGGAAGGGAAAGGCGGTGCAGGCGGTGAAAGAGTTTGTGTACCTGGGCTTCTTGTTTCGGAGGAATGGCGGAGTGGATGGTCACATAAAAGAGAGAGTGAGGAGGGCAAATGTGGTGATGAGGCAGGTGTGGGGGTTGGGAAAGAAGTTATTCGCAGATGATTTTGGAAGGAGAATTAAATTGTTTGACTCACTAGTGATGAGTGTACTATTTTATGGAGTAGAGGTGTGGGGGTGGAAGGAAAGCGAAGAGGTAAATAGGATACAGGAGAGATATGTAAAGTGGACACTGGGGTTGGCAAGGAACATGCCTAATTATATTGTCAGGAGGGAGACGGGGAGAACGAGTGGAGGGATTCTAGCGGGGAGTCGAGCGTGTAAATATGAGGAGAAATTTTTGGAAGAGGGGGGAAGTAAGCTGGTTAGGGAGTGTTGGTGGGAGAAGGAGAACAGGAGAGGGGGTGGGAAGATGGAGGTTGAAAGAGAAAGGTATTTTAGAACGAATGGACTGCATATGGATGAATTGAGAAGGATGCATGAGGAAGGAAGGAAGGTATATGAGTTGGTCAAGAAAAACAGCATGGAGAGAGAGAAGACAGCAGGGGAAGAGAGAATAAGAGAGACAAGGTTTAATGGGAACTATGTGTGGATTATGCCAAGGGCGAGAGCGCAATATTTGTGTGAGAAAGGAGAGAAAGGAGGTCAGGAGCTTATAGCGAGGATGAGATGTGGGTGCATGGAGGGTTTCAATAGGTTCTGGCTCGCTAGGGAAAAGAGGATGTGTGAACTATGTGGGAAGGGGGAGGCAAGACTGGAGCACTGGTTGGAGGAGTGCGTGGAGGTGGAAAGGAGTGGGATAAGCATGGAGGTATTGATGCATGAAAGGGGGGACAAAAGGGCAGTAGCATGGGTGAAGGGAGTATTGGGAAAGATGGAGAAGAAGAGAAGGAAGGAGGAAGAGGAATGGAGAAGGAAAGATTGTAAATAGAGGAGGAAGTTAATATAAGTAATTGTAAATATTGTAAATAGTAGATAAGTATTAGGTATTAGTCGCGGAGGCAGAGTTTGATAATGCGAGGCAAGCAAGAAAGTAGGGAAATGCGAGCGAGGCGAGGCGAAGCGAGGAAGGCAATGCGATAAGAGCGAGCGGCGTTAGATATAAGGTTTGGAAGGATGTTAGTTTTAAGGGTTAGTTGTAAGAAAATTCTGTAAAAAATGGATGTGTAAGCAAGTCAATTTTTTAAGGCCAGCAGGCTAAAAAATAAACGTTTATCAATTATAAAATCATTTATGCCCGACGGATCAACTGGTAAATTGCCCCACGAAAACTGCTTATGTCCCGACCAAACCCCGGCTGATTCCAATTTTTGCCAAGTCCCTTTTGTGGAAGCTGGAAAAGTGGACAGGTATGCTTTTTTTCCCTGCGCATTATAGCCGTAGCAAGATTTCTATGTCGCGTGTATTTAATTTTATCCGCTGGATTCTTTGATTTCCGCCATTTGCAACGAGCTCTATCGCGAATACGACCTAGCTTTTTTACAACGTCAGTGAACCAGGGCGGTTTGGATCTGGCCATTCTATACTTACGTAAAGGGGCAAACATGTTTAATACATTTTTTACAATTAGCGAAAACCGGTCCACCTTTCCATCAACAGAATGCAACAGCAGTATGCTGTTCCAATCCGCCCTCTCTGCCGCCCTATCAAACGCATCTCCATCGATTCGCTCAAAGTCTCTTCCGAAACGAAAAATTACCGGCCTAGTCTCCATCCTTACATTCAGATTACAGAAAATCATATCATGATCCGAGAAATCCCTCGGAACTTCTAAAACACCCGAGTCCAGGACTATTAATGAGCTACTGATGAACAGAAGGTCCAGGATCGTGGCCTTTTGGCTCACCGTTCTAGTCGGTTCAGTTATAATCTGGGTAAGTGATAAGAAAGATGAGAAATCCTTTAATTGAATCCAGTCTGGGTTCGCTTGTTCCTGCCAATTTACATTAAATCCCCTATGCATACAATTCTATCAGTTTCACACGACACCCGACACATTACCTCCTCAAGGTCATCATGCCACGTAACTGTCACCCTGGGTCTGCGATAAACCGTAACAATCGCAATTTTCGACTTTTCAATTGAAATACAAATTGCAGCTATATCTAAGGTGATATCACCAGGTAAATTACCTACCGCATGGTCGATGACGAAAAATGATATATCGTCTCGTATATACATAGCTACGCCACCTCCCCTCTTACTTGGGACACACAGTCGATCCTTACGCACAAGCTTGTATGCCTTAATGAGAAGGAGCTCATCTGGAATATTGCTGTGAAGCCAAGTTTCTGACATCGCGAAAACATGAAAGTTATTTAAGACTATTAGATCTCTAACCCTGTCCAATTTAGTAAATAAAGATCTTACATTTATATGAGCAACTCTAAGAATATGGTGATCTTTTTTTACAGACGTAGACAGATTGGAAGATAGCTGAGTATTAGAAATAGAATTATCCCTCACAAGTGGGTTTCTTAGAAGAAAAGAAGTAGATTCAAAGGACTCATCAAGATTTTCATACATTTGTGAACAATTTGGGGAATACATAGAATGATCAATAGCCGATGACAGTTCAAGAGGAAGAGCAAGGGATAGGGATTCCGTGAAAGGGATTTCGTGATACGTATAATTATCTTTACCTGTAGAAACAATACCAGGAGATAAAATGGCTGATGATGGGGATGAGACAATAGAATGTGGTGAGGACCCTCTTAGCATGTAGGTCCCTGAATGTTGTAGTCAGGGTTGCGGGGTTTGATTGTTGCTATCTGCTGACGGACCATGGGAAAGAAAATTCAGATCTGCCTCTTGAGAAATCCTTTCAGGAGAGGAACTTTCCTTTTCTCTTATCCAGACAGCGCTTCTGTAGATCCATGCCTTCCCTGATGGGTTTGTTTCCCTTAGCTTCCTTTTGACCTTCATGAGTAATGAATGTAACTCCGGAGGGTGGTTGCGATTAATCCTGATAGGAACAGCATCCAAAGATTCGTCCACTTCATTCGCTGTCAAAGATTTTTTGTTTTTTCTTTTAGCCGAGATGATTTTTGAACCGGATTTCATATTGTTCAATTTCACAATAACGGGTTGCAAGCGCGACTTTTCCTTGAAAGGTAAGCGGAAGGCATCTGTGACTCGAGATATTTCCTGGTTAGCGCCGATCAGAGAGAGCACCGATCTAACTCGATCCATGATGTTCTCATTCGGGACATGCGGGATACCGGAAATGATGAGCTCTAGGCTTCTTTCTTTGGATTCCAGTTTATTTAGTCTTTGGTTAACAGTAGCTTGAAGGTCCAAGAGTTTCCTCTCCAATTTCGCTTTTTCATCTTTAAGATCGCGACAAGAGAACTCGATTGTGGAGAATTTCGTTTGAAGAGACTCGTACTGCAAAGAGAGAGAGGAGTTGCTCTCCTTTAGCTTCTTGACGTCCTCAATTAGCTTCGCATTACTCGATTTTAAATTACTGATATCCGCGGCTATACTGTCCGTCTTCTTATCAAGCTGAACCACCAACTTGTTATTGTTTTCAATTTTACTAGAGGTGTTAGCCATGTCAGTTTGTATAGAAGACAGTTTGGCCCAAATATCCTCCAAGGTGACGTTCGGGCCACTCTTAGCCTTGTCCTGCTTTTCCAGTTTAGGCGGCATGTTGACTGAATTTGTATCACTTCCGCTCCCTGCACTATTCGAAAGGCCTGATTCCAGGTTACGAGAAACTGACTCTACTTCCAGTCTTCTAATTGTAGGAGAATTAAGTGCTTGCGCGGGGTCAGCAATGGAAAAACACTGTTTACAAGAAGCGCAAACGGTGATTTTAGTATTTTGCTGTACCACTTAAAAAATGGACGTGCACGACGGGTGAGAGATTAGGTTGCAGGATTCACATTTAAAGTGTGTTCTAGTTATTTTATCCTTGCAGACACCACACGTATGTAGATTCGCATTTCTCGTCTCTTGTGATGTCATGGGCCTGTCTCAGGGACCCTGGGGGTCAAATTAAGCAACTATAGCTATTAACTGTCAAATACGTATTGCTCGCAATATATACGTATATCGCATTTTGACAGATTCCTCTTGTTTTTGTTATTAAAAACATTTAAAATACCCACCTGACTCTTGATATATAGGTATCCAATCTTCTCATCGAGTTTTTATTCACTGAAATCCAAAAAATGTAACTTTTCTTCAGTTTTTCCGCACTCACACTACACAAAAGTTGCAAACTCGAAGACTGTCACCACTTTTTTGCAAGAACTGTCTTTGCAACAAAACGGTGCAACACACTGCCCACACACTCACTGAGACTGTTGAGGGCCACAAAATCTAGACTTTATTCACCTTTTGAAAATTAAATTCGATAATTTACACTCGCAAACACGTTGAAAACACGGAGCGACGTTACCGAGCATCCGCATCCTACCGAAGACCTATTATAACCTATAACCGAAGACCTATTATAAGATCTATTACATAGACGTAATAGATTAATAAACAAAATTACAATTTTAGATAAGCTACTTGGAAAACAAAGACATAAAAGAGGATTAGCTAATTTCATAGGTGATATTTCTAAAACCCTTTTTGGAACCCTGACTGAATTAGACTTAAACCAAATAAATTCAGAATTTGATCAATTATATACTGACAATGAGAATATTGTTTCCGTTTTAAATGACCAAACAAAAATCCTTAAAATAGCACTAGATACGGACCATGAAGTAGAATCTCAAACCATTGAAGAACTAAATTCGAATACTAAAGATAATTTTATTAATATGAAATTAATTTCAACAACTATCCTCAAGGAAGAAATAAACGAAAATATTAATACAGCAATAGATGCTATCAATAATGGAAGATATGGAATCATACATCCACAGATTTTAACACCCGAAATTTTGAAAAATACTTTAGAAGAATTTGAAATGCAACATAGAACGAAATACCATTTCAGGGAAGACTACCAAAAAATTCTCGATATTAGTTCAATCACAATAGCAGTAGTAAATGGATTGTTAAGTTACATAATTAATATTCCAATCATTGAGAACGAGGAAGGATCCGTAAAAAGAATAATTCCAATCCCAACAAAATTTGGCAAAATATTCCTTTCCTTAATTTCTTACCATGATTTGATAATTGACTTCGAAGACAGTTACGTACCGACCGATAAAGAGACAATTAACAAATGTAAACAAATAAATAAACATTTGATATGTAAAAGAAATCAGCCTAATCTAAAAATCTATGAAACAAATACTTGCGAAGCAAGTTTACTGAGAAGATATGCAAAAACAGCATGTTCACAATCTCCTTATTTGCTTCAAAAGGAAACGTACATACCGGTAATAGGAGGCTATATTGTAATCCCCACAACAGACATAAACTTAGATTTAGTATGTGGAGAAAAAATCCAACCGATTATAATCAAAGTTGCCACATTAATCACCGGCGAAAATTGTGAAATATATAGCAACCATGATAAACTTCAATTATCAACAAACTTAAATATGACTAAAATAATTAATGTAAACGAAACTTACGATAATTTAGGAAACTTAGATAGCATAGAGAAGAGATTGATTCAAATGCCTAGGCGGATTGACATAGATGTACTTAGAAAAGCACAACTTAGTTCAAACGATGTCAAAAGTATACTCAATAATATGTCCACTCATAAAAAACCAAAAAGATGGAGTGAAACTACTTCAGAATGGTTACAGCGTTTAGGCTATACAGCAATAGGATTGATAACTATGTATACGCTTTTTAAATGTGGAATGCTAAGATATATAACGAGATGTATACCAAAGAAAATTATCCTTTTTTGTATAAAAAACAAAGTAGAAAATCAACCAATTGTTGTAACTTATACAGCAGGTCCACGAGAAATACAACTACAGACATCTTTTCAAGCGTTGAAACCAAAAAAGATTCATTTGCAAAATTTCGAGGACGAAATAATATTTAAAGAGGGGGGTGTTATGTATCCTGCCTTAATACTCCCTATATCTATACCATTAAGCCATTTCCCTTTCGGCGAGCCTCAAGGGGTAAGCGTGACACTACCCGATTCGGGTAGTGTTTCTAGGTGGATAGTTTCTTGTAGTAAATAACTACAAGTGTGGGCTCACCACACCCACCACCGCCAACAGCAACGCAGTAGTATCAGACGGTCACCCATCCAAGTACTAAGCGCGCCCAACACTGCTTAACTTCAGTGATCTAACGGGAACTGGTGTTTCCAGCGTGGTATGGCCGTTGGCTATATAATCTTTATATATGTAGAATAATCAATGCAATGTACACTTGTCATTGCGCATGTACCACTTGTAGCTTGTATGACTAGTAGAAGGTTCTGGAAGCCCTAATCGATACGCTACCACCCCCTTTGGGTCGGTCTTGCAGTTAGGGAGTCAGTCTCTTACAACCCGTCTTGTCTATCACGAGTCTTGTACGTTAGTCGCGCTTATCAACCCTATTATCACAACTTTTGATTAATCTTCGACTAATAAATACATATTGTTCAATAAGTATCAAGTACTTATTAGGCAATCCTGTGACCCATAACACGTGACAAAATAATTTATTTTTTCAAACGTATACCTCATCTCGTTTGTTGAATATTTAGAAAAAAAATTGTAAAGTAGTGAACACTAAGTGCGTCTAATAATTTTATCAGGGGTTGTTTGAATTTTTATTTTATTTTACCGTAACTATATCCTAATTTTCTACGTTATCAGACCTGCACCAAATGAGTGTATAGAGGCCGCTAAGAAAATTTGTGAGCTATTCCCGCAAGAAAAACAGGTAGTGTATCTTTCATTTGGTTGCCTTTCTTACAATGTAATTAAATTTTGAATACTGTTTTAATTTATTAGTTCCTCTTGATTAATGGCCTATTGGTATAGTATGATGGAATATTGACCCCAAATTCATAAACTACTGTTATATAATTTTTTAAATATTTTAGGCAGTTTACTACAGCGTGCCTGATAGAGGTCACCGCAATGCCTATGGTAAACTGTATCATAAGTTTAAGAATGTAAAATACAGCATACAGAAGAAAGGTGGTCAATTAAAGTTAAACAACTCACTGAATTACGGGCACAGTAAATTTACTGTTCCAGCTGAAATTGAAGGTATGTTATCAGGGCCGGCGAAGTAAACTTTTTCAGGGTATGGAGTTTTCAGTTGAACCGAGGAGAAGGGGGGGGGGTGCGCTAAAAAGTTTATGATTTTTAAAATTTTTTATTTAGGACAATGATAGTAACAATTAATTGTAATATATTGAAATTTATTTTTCGCATTATTTTCGTAAGGCGAAAGTAGCACCTCTGATTTTGTTTTTTAGGATGAATTCATCCATGAGTATATCTTTATCAAGGTCTTCAGCGATTTCTTTATGTACATGTAAATTTGCGAGATTATTGAGACGTTTTTGTCCCATCGTCGACCTCAAATAGGACTTTAAACGTCTAAGAGCTGAAATTGACCGCTCGTTCGTGCACGAAGTGCTCGGAATCGTCAGTAAGATTTTGATGAGTTTTCTAAACTCGTGAACAAGATCACCTATTTTGGGATTTGCCTTTAAAAATGTAACCACGTCTGTCAAAGACTTTACAGTCTCATTCCGTTGCGCTAGAACTTCCAAAAATATTTGGCTATGCAATATAAGTTTTTCCTAATCAAAATCAGGATTGGAAAATGGCTGTATGCTTGATTCAACGACGCGATTATTGTAAAAGTCAGTGATGACTTTTACACTAGAGCCTTTATTTCCTACTACGAAACTTTCGAAAGCACTCATCATTTCCAGAGTTTCCGACTTGAATCGAGTGTTTATCGCCATTAGAACATGATCGAAAATTTCGCAATACATTTTCTTATAATAACTCTTCGGATTAAGGAAAGAGTAAGCCTGAGAACTACTCGCATAGCCTGTGTCTGTTTCCAAGCGCTTAGGAATTTTGCGTTTTCGAGGGAGTTCAGGTTCTTCCAATCCTAGATCTTTGGCATTCGATACTGCTTCAAGCCATGCTGTTTCGAATTTCGACTCAAGAACTTCAGCTAAACTTTCCATCACGGCTTGAACTTTTCTGTTACATTCATTGAAGCTGAGGTCTGATTTTTGAAGTTCAGCGTTCAGGATTTCGATTCTCTCAAAAATTGCTATCAGAACGGTCAACAAAAAATAAAACTCAAAACTTTCTAATTGTTTTATAAACCCAGACGCTTTTGCTGATATTTTGCTGTCTACTTCGCGATCAGTTGATAAGTCCTCCATGAAAATCAAAATGGTTCGATAATTATCTTTATTGTGAAGCGTTCTTAACGACTTGATTCGCAAGCACCATCTGAAAAATAATTAAAATTGTGTAGTCCAAAAATAACATCGGCGAGGAAGCCTTCAATTTATACATTATTTTTTTGTATTACTTAGAAAGTATCTGCGGAATTTGAATTTAGGGATCTGTACAAAGTTAACTAAACTTATATTGTTTAATCGAATTAACAAGTTAAGACATCCTTTATTTCAATTTTACCCTGACTGAAACGTAATAGCATACTCTCTAAACTTGAATCAATGAAATTTCACTGATTCCCAGTTAAATTCCACTGATTTTCAGTGACTCTTTTCTCACGATTTTAATTAGTGAAAAATCTACTAGAAATCAGTGAAAAGTCACTCAATGAAATCTTGAAAAAAGAGTCACTAAATATCAGTCAACTTTTACTGATTCAATTTTAGAGAGTATTAAAAGTACCTCGTGGGACAAAACTGCATTAATTGGGGACTATCTCCAGCCTGAAGATCTTTAAAACAACCAAGCCTTTTCGGCGAGTCATGTACGAAGTTTATGATATCTTTTGTGACTCCAATACAGTTACAGGTAGAAGGAACATCTTCCAAAGAATCTTAAACTCCAAGGTTCAAATTATGTGCGTTGCAGTGCACATATAATGCTCGGGGTTCTACTTCTCGTAAGCGATCTTGTAAGCCAGTCAGTCGACCACTTACATTTGATGCGCCATCGTAACACTGGCCTCTTAAGCGGTTAATTTCTAATGCGTATCGAACAAGTACATCTTTGACAATTTCAAATAACGTTGCAGCTTTCGTATTTGTAGTTTGGTAGAAACCCATACAAATTTCTTTAACGCTCAAATCGTTTTCTACTATCCTAAAACAGATCGATTCTTGTTCGAGTTTTGAGATATCTGAGGCTCCATCCAAAGATAGTGTGTAATAATCCGCCAATTTTATTGCTTTTAGGTTTTTTCGAACTACTGCATTTGCAGCAATTTCAAGAATCTCATCGATTTCTATCATGATGAAGCCATTGATGTTGAACCAAACTCGAGAAACATTATCAGCTTTTAATTCCGCATTAACGATACCCATTGCACGTGCTAGAGTACATCTGCGAATCGACGGTATATCATTCGAGGTAGAAATGTTCGTAGTTCCGGATGAACAGCTGTCGAGAAAATTACTCGTAGGCATGGACATACTTGCAACTCCTGGAGTGAAAGCAATCATGGATGCAACTGGTTTGAAACTTGAGGTAGATGAGTCAGTGGTACCGATAGCAGTAAATTTGGTTGAAAACAGCATGAGAAGCATAAATGATGGGGATGTACAATGTCCGGGAATAACCGATCTTGAAATAATAGAAAAGTTAGTTTCGCTACTTAACCGATACCGTACGGCTATCGCACTGAACATGCGAGAATTAGGTGAGGTAAAGGGAACAAATCTGAAGATCAGATTGATAGACGACGAACCTGTAAGCTATCGACCTCGTCGGTTATCTTATGAAGAACGAAAAACGCTCAAACGGATCGTTGAAGAACTAGAAGAAACAAGCTTCATCCGCGAGAGTCACTCACCTTACGCTAGCCCAATTTTACTGAAAAGAAGGAAAAACGGTGAACTTCGTTTGTGCGTAGATTATCGTTTACTAAATAAAAAAATAAAATCTGATTTGCACCCATTACCACACATTGAGGATCAGATTGATCGTCTATCAGGAAAGAAATAATTTACTTCCTTGGACCTAAAATCGGGATTTCATCAAATTCCCATTTACGAGGACTCTATCGACTTCACGGCATTCGTCACCCCAGACGGTCACTACGAATTTCTGAGAACTCCTTTCGGTCTCAAGAACTCGCCGGCTGTTTTTCAAAGAGCGATAAACAGAGCGCTCGGTGAGCTGAGATTCTCTATCGCGTTAGTTTATATCGATGACATACTGATAACTGCTTCGAGCATCGATGAAGCTTTTGAACACCTTGAGTTAGTGTTGGTGGCTTTAAGAGACAGTAACTTCACTTTGAACATAACAAAATGTAAGTTCCTGCAAACAACTATCGATTACCTTGGAAGGGAGATCTCAGAGGGTGGGGTGCGTCCGGGCTTACACAAAATAAACGCCGTAATGAAAGCCACAGAACCATCAGACATAAAAGAACTGCGCTTTTTTCTTGGACTTGTAAATTATTTCAGAAACTTCATCATGGGTTTTTCTAAAATCGTTGCTCCTCTGACCGAACTTTTACGAAAAGAGACTCCATGGAAATGGGGTCCTGAGAAATCAAAAGCAGTACAAGAACTGAAACGAATACTCACGGACAGACCAATACTAGCTCTCTACGACCCTACACTTGAGACCGAACTACATACGGACGCAAGTTCGGTGGGACTAGGAGCAATGCTTCTGCAGAAAAAGGACGGACAGAAACGAGTCGTCTCGTATTACAGCCGAAAGACGACGATTTCGTGTTTACCTTATTGGGATAAAGTTTACAGTAGTTTCCGACTGCTGTGCCGTTCGCGCAACGTCTGTAAAACGAGACATCAATCACAGGGTAGGAATATGGTGGGAGTACATGCAGGACTTCGTATTCGATATTGTTGATCGACCTGGGGCTCAAGGAGCACACGTAGACTATCTTAGTCGTGATACGGTTGAATGTATGGTTGTTGACATTACGGACTCCGAGTGGTTCAAAGTTGCACAAATGCAAGATCCAGACCTTAAAGTCATACGCAAAATCCTAGAAACCGGAGACGTTCAACCGGATACGAAACAGTATTTTGACAAATTTGATCTTAGGGGCGGAGTAGTCTTCCGTAGAACAAAAACAGGAAATAAATGGGTGGTACCTCGTGCATCACGTTTTAACATAGTTAAGATGTACCACGATGATCAAGAGCATTTTGCGGCCGAAAAGATGCTTGAGAAAGTCAAGCAATTCCCTTTCATACAATCCATCTGGATCACGTTGGTCCCTTCGTAAGGAGCAAGAGAAAGAATACTCACATATTAGCCCTGATTGACGGGTTTACAAAATTCTGCATCATCGAGCCAGTAAAGGACACCAGGACCAAATGGGTAATCGCAACACTACACCAAGCATTTGGAATCTTCGGGATGCCGACCAGAATCATTAGCGATAGGAGTACCTGCTTCACTTCACATCGATTCGCCAAGTTTTGCCAAGAAAATGGCGTGAAGCATATTCTCAACGCCGTTGCTACCCCCAGGGCGAACGGGCAAGTCGAACGCCTGAACCTCACCATCCTCAACTCCCTGGCAGCGACTAGTGCTGGTGTTCCGGAAGACAGATGTGATGACTGTGTTAAGAAAGTACAGAGTGCTATCAACTGCACGACGAATCGAACCACCCAGAAGAGTCCAGCTCAGCTTCTGTATGGATACAATCCTAGGAGTTCAGCAGACAACGCTTTACTTGGCGCAATTCAAGAGACGTTGGATCAGATCGATCTGAAACAATTGCGCAAAGAGGCAAAGCGACACACCGATGAAGAACAGGCACGTCAAAAATCTAAGTTTGACAGTAGGAGATTCAAACCACCTCAATATTCTACAGGAGACATCGTCTTGGTAGCATCTAGACCAGCTGCAACTGGTCAGAGCAAGAAGCTGGCAGCCAAATCAAAGGGTCCTTTCAAGGTAACGACCGTCCTACCCAACGATCGCTACAAAGTCGAGGATCTGAGGGAACTTAAGAAGGGCCGAGGTCAAAGGACTGTTGTGGCAGTAGACATCATGCGCAAGTGGATCACTTTCGATGCGTTGGAATAAATACAGGTCAAATTGTCCCTGATGATCTGTGTTTTTTTTACTCATTTACAGGCCAAAACTGAGGGGGCCTGCAGAATAAGTAAAAGTTAAGTGTGGACTCTGAGGAGCTCGCAAGCACGGGAGAGAACGTGTCAACCTAGGTCAGCTGAATGCATCCGCGAGATCGTGTCAACCTAGGTGAACTGGACACATCCTGCGAGATCGTGTCAACCCAGACCAGCTGGATACATGCAGAGAATTTCCAGGGTCACGAGATGACAAGTAGACCGAGTCTAGAGCGCTCTGGCACGACCTCTGGTCAAGGTCGTGTGGACAGAGGTTCGTTGGCGAAGGTCAGTACCATGCATTTTGCCGAGTCGATTTGGCTCTTACGTGTCTAGTGGTCAAAAGACACGTTGAGAGGAGCTTTATCGGCGAAGGCTGGACCAGCGTTGAGTCAACGAGTTCTTGACATAACTACTGGTCATAGTTATGTTGAAAGGAACTTCGTTGGCGAAGGCTGGATCAGAGTCAAGTCAGCGCGTTACTGACATAACTACTGCTCATAGTTATGTTGAGAGGAACTTCGCTGGCGAAGGCTGGACCAAGAGCAGTCGAAGTCAGGTTCCTTTCAGACCGAGAACACTCACAGTCGCTAACTAGGTTATTGTGGTTCCTGGCGAGGCTGGCGACACTCAATTTTTTTCTATGGAGTCAAAAAGTCTAAGAAAGCTACGTTGTTACGACAAAAGACCCAAATCGGCTACTACTGAATAAAAGTATTTCTCTCAATTACAGATTCAACTTATGGATGTCGCAAGGAGGACGAGTCGAGGGCGACTCGATGGTCAGAATGGACGTTTGAAGAGGAATATTCTCTTCCTGCTGCTATGTGCCCATGAGCATATTCTGTTGCCACCCACCGGATCACCAATCGCCCAGGGCATCGCCTTTGCCTTCCCGAATGTTTATACAAACAGTGTTTATGTGGGCATTTCCTAGAAGCGCCAATCTATAGACCATGATCCTGATACAAAGGATCCCGACACAGGAGATCGATATCGCTCAGGTCTACCTGCAACGCAGTCAGTCGTCTTTAGGACACGATCGCCTCAGGACGAAATCATTTGACCGCTCGTGTAACGATATCTCTCTTAACTATTGTAGCCCACAAGGCATTGTTCTGTAATAAAAAGTTATACTACAAATTCAATAATCAATTAATAATTACATCATAGTTTTACTCCTTTATCAATTTTTGAAAATTTGTAGTTGTTAAGTTTCTCCAGCAGGAAACTCGGGGGTTCTTGAAGGCTGATTCCTGTATTCGGCAGCACATCTGCGCAGATGCGTTTATTAGTAAGGATTCAATAAGGATTCAGATGCAAACGCGATCCTGTAACCTATTATATTATTGATAGTTTTTCATAGCTTTCTTCACTACTTGCATGTTATATGTTCGTTGCTTCTATTTCGAAGAATAAGGAGTTGATTGGGATGCATAGACTGGCATTAAAAAAACGGACATTTCAATGCCTTTGAATGCGTATCAATTGCATTTTTGTCCGAAATACCATTGAGTGCGCTTTATTGTATAAAACTCGTTTCATTTAAATCATTTTCAATGCGCATAAACTTCAAGGCATTAATAAAGTGATTTGCTTATAATGCCTCCATACCGGAAGTCTAGATGATTTCTAGATAAGTTTTTCTAGCAGCACATCATCTAGAATTTACCCCTTTCTAGATGATACTAGAAGAATACTTGACTCAAAACGGTCGCAGGTAAAACTTACTAGACACCGCTAGATGAACTCTAGACAAAACCCTAGACATGGCGACCGCCATAAAATATTCCTAGACTTTCGCTAGAGGAACTGAGTCTAGAAAGTATCTTAAAATAATCTATATTTCCGATTAGGCCATGAATTTATGCCATTTAGTGCCACTTAACGCTGCTCAGCGAACCGCCAAATTTTATGTTATGCAATGCCTTTCACAAACCAAGTATCGAACCGTGTCAATGCCATATGATGCTGTCGCGCTTCCTCAGGCTTGATTTTTAGGCCATGTATTACAAATTACATGTTTCCTCCTACAAGGATGAATGGTTTGATGTAATATTTTAAACACATAATCTCAATGGCATAATACACAAGCTATTAGTGCCCTTTTTTTTGAAAAATCGTCTTGTTTTTTTTTTTTAATTAATCGAAAATGTGCTTCATTTATGCGCTTGGGAACGAGCAATCCACCACCGGGAAAGTATCCATAATGAACCGAAAACAGGCGCTCCCAATTTAAAGAGCACAGCAGGATGTTGGAGAGTGACATTTTTCGACGATACTGGAACCCAGGAGGTCAGTCGTAACTCACCCGACCTTCCTATTGTTAGATCGTTACACGATTCGAGCCTTTTGAACGAAATTAATAATTATTAAAATATTAACAAATTGAATTTTAATATGCTGCATTAGGTTCATTATATAATGACGAGACGATTACAAAATTCTAAAAATTCTATTTTCAAGATTTACAATTGATGGGTATGCAATTCGCAGCCTTTTTTGGAGCATTTCGTCGACACTCATCATTGTTCTATCTTTTTCCTTGAATCTTTATTTGTTTCAAAAACAACAACTTGTCTCACAATAAATATGCTGTTGCTCAGGATTCAGGAACTATTTTCCTTGAAAATTCATCTTTTCTGGTTCAATGTCACTGCTTTTCATTCGAAAAATTAAACTATTATTCAGTATATGGTATAACATTACTCGGCGAGAATATATATTTTTCGCGGTGAAAATTCGTGTTCTGGTTCCATTTAAGACTGTTTTAATATTATTCATTTGAAATGTCTACTACAACATTACTCGTTGAGACTTTATATTTTTGATTGGAAATTCGTTTCTGTTTGATGTTAAACACTACTTTTAACATTTTAATAATATTAAGAAGGTGTTGCTTTTCTGTCACGTTGCGAGACCCCCTGAATCCGCAAATAGCGGTTTTACGGTGGCGTATATATGTCTATTGTTGTCCTTGTCGCCGTCGTCGCCGTCATCGTTGTAGTCGTTATGATAAACATTCAAAAAGTTACAGTATTTTCAAAATTTTGTAAACCAATTTTTTAAGATTGGAAAATTCTGTGTACGGCTAGTCGTGGTACTCGGAAAGTCGAACAATTTATCTTCACGGTTTTCTTTACACAAAAATAAATTTGTCAGTGTTAGATCATTTACAACATTCAAAAAAGAAAGGCAAATGAAAATTTGAAGTCACAAAACACACGATATGAAACAAAATTGTGAGAAGAAAAACGTTGCTGTCAAGAGGCCCTACAAGCTTGTCATAGCAACTTTTTCAAGTTTCGTGAATCATCGAAAATTCAAATTTTTATCGCACCAAAAGAGATAAGAAATTTCATTTTTCGGTTAACTGTGCAAGATAAAAAAAATGTATGGAGACAAAAAGTGTGCATCCAAAAAAGATTTAAAAATGTGGTGTTAACCACTTTTTGATAGGACGCGTAGTTCTTGTTTTATTGATTAATCATCAATTTAGTAATTAATTAATTATTCCAATGTGTACTTATCTGACCTCCTCGAGTCTGCTTTTGTCTTTCGATAAAGACCAAAGTAAATCACCGGCCGAAAATGAATACTGTTACAATCTTCAAAATTACGCAAAACATGGATCGATGAAATTTTTATTAGATGATAAAATTTGAAAATGATATAATTTGAAAAAAATTTTAAAAAAGGATTGGGAAAATCGGTTAATATTCTCAATACTGAAGGTAATCTTAAAGCAAGTGCAAAATTACCAAAGCTCCCAACAGAAATTGAACAGGTTAACCGATGTTTTTCTATCTTTCTTTTAAGCGTCTCGTCATTATGTAATGAACCTAATGCAGCATATTAAAATTCAATTTCTTAATATTTTAATAATGATTAATTTCGTTCAACCGGCCCGAATCGTGTAACGCTCTAACAATAGGAAGGTCGGGTGAGTTATGACTGACCCCCTGGGTTCCAGTATCGTCGAAAAATGTCACGCTCCAAAATTCTGCTGTGCTCTTCAAATTGGGAGCGCCTGTTTTCGGTTTATCATGGATACTTTCCGGTGGCGGATTGCTCGTTTCCAGGCGCATAAATGAAGCACATTTTCGATTAATAACAAAAAAACAAGACCATTTTTCAAAAAAAGGGCTCTAATAGCTTGTGTATTATGCCATTGAGATTATGTGGTTAAAATATTACATCAAACTAAGGAAGCCTAAGGAAGCGCCTTAAATAGAATCTATGCCGGTCAATGCGGTTTGATTATTTTTCGGACAAAAATGCAATTGGTATTGATATGATGGGAATGAAAGGCTTTCTTTTTAAAAAAATTTTTTTAGACTGAAGTACAATAATGTGGTTTTTATTGTATATAGGGTTAAGTCAAGTATTATTCAAAATAATGTTAATTAAATGTATATAATCGCTTTTTTTATTTTCACAGAATGAGTCACAGTAAGGTACCGAGTCAAGCCTAGAAATAATTTGGCAAACTGGGAGGAGTAGACAATAAGGACAGAGATATATACGTTTTAAACATGTTACGAATTTGACGATGTAAAGTTTGAATGAAGCTTTAATAAACGTTTTAAAAACATTTATCGTATTGAAAAGTAATTTACTGTTGTGGAAAATGATTTTTGCATTAGTTTTCAATATTACACACCAATTTCCAAAAAGAAATCATATTTTTAGTTTACTTATTAGTAAAAAAATCTATGTGCAGTAGTTATTCCAAGAAGGAATAATATTATAATAATTAATTCTGCGTCAGTTATTCCAGTGTGTAATTTTGGGGTAACATACCTTGATAACCTAAAAATACACAGAAAGATATTGCGCTTGCGCCGCTCCAATAGTATCAATACTTTGGTGTCGATACTTCTTAGAACGATTTTTCAACTCTGATTCGATCGACTGTATTTAAAGTATCGATTATCCAGGATCGATACTTTTACTCAGGATCGCCCATCACTAACACAAGAGACGAAAAAAAAAAATGAAAAAACAAAAGTTGTTCAACCATAAAAGGTCTACAAATTTGTTATAAACTTTTGTTATAAAAATACATTTAAAATAAAAAAATTGACTTTTTGGAAAAACGACACAAGCTACAATAACATTTTATTTAATAAAATTTTTCGCCGCGAGGAAAGGGGCCTTTTAGGGTTAAAAAATCGATTTTCAGGTTTTTAATGCTATTTATAGCTTATAAGTTGCTCTTTCATATAAAAAAAAGAATTGAATTTCTATCTGCAAAATTGAAATTGTTATTAAGCTGCATAGTGAGGTGTAATACGCCTCTTTCGACGTGTGCGGTCGGCCCGAGAAATCCACTCCCACCACTTTCCACACATCTTTCCGTTTTGTGTGCGTGTGAGTCGAGAGTTCGCCTTACTCGCTAAACGCGGAGCGGAGCGAAAAGTTGTAGTCGTAAGTAGAGGGGATGAATTCCGGAGATTGACCCCACTCTCTGAGTGTCTGACTTCGACCGTCTCTTCAATCGCTTCTACTGAAAAATTCGCCCGCTAACCCTAAGGTCCTTTTCTACGCCCCAGTTGATAGTGACCCGAGAGAAGTCAAAGATGCGTTCTGGGACACTTTAAATGATACAATAAATATTTGCGACCAAGGTGAAAGAATAATTCTGCTAGGAGATATGAACGGATGGGTCGGTGTCCAACGTCAGGATACAGATACAGAAAGGGTGCTAGGTAAATTTGGGGATCCAACAAGAAAAAATTAAAACGGGGAAAAATTAGTTAGCTTATGCTTAGAAAAGGGCCTATTTATTACAAATACTTGGTTTAGACATAAAATGATCCACATGTACACCTGGCGTAAAGGAAATAGCCACAGTATAATTGACTTTGTTATCGCGGATGAGAGACTAAGAGAACTAGTTAAAGATACAAGAGTCATGAGGGGTTCCGAATGCAATACTGATCATTACCTCTTAGTATCCAAGATAAATTTAGGGCGGGGATGGAGAAAAAAGAGAACAAAAAAAAAACGCGAATAAAAATTGAAAATTTACAGAAACCGGAAGCGCAAATAGCCTTTCAAAATAGGTTAAACGAAAGTATAGATGAGACAGTTTGGAAGGGGCTATCAAACAATAAAGATATAGAGGGCATGTGGACTTTACTACCTGATATCATCGTTGAAACTGCGACCGAAGTATGTGGCACGGCGGTTGTAGGAAGAAAATCTGGTGATGCATGGTGGAATGATCAAATTGAGGCAGCCCAAAAAGAAAAGAAAGAAGCGCACGAAAGAAAGTTGCACATTACAGGTTTTAGCGATGAGGAGAGAAATAGACTTGAAAATGATTACAGACACAAAAAGAGGAAAATTAAACGACTAGTCAAAGAGAGTAAAGAGAAAATCAGAACAGAAGAAGAGAGGAAAATACAAAACAGCTTTGAAGGAATTATGAAACTATTATATAAACAGTTGAAGGAAAGTACAAGTGCACAGTTTGCTAGCATGAGAAACAGCAAAGGTGAAATGCTATATGATATTGACGGGATAGTAGACGCTTTAAAAGACTCTTTTAAAGAACTATTAGGAGGTGAAGATATAGGACCACAAAACTGCGACATAGAACATAATACATTAGAAACGCCAATTCAGAAGGTATGTGTCACTGAGGTCAAAGGCATAATAAAGAACTTGAAAAACGGTAAGGCTGCTGGTGTAGACAGTATTAGCGCTGAAATGCTTAAATACGGTGGCGAATACATACTTCACAGTTTGTGCGAATTGATAAATTTATGTATCGAGACGGGAGAAGTCCCAGACGATTGGAGAAAAGCGATTATCGTACCAATATACAAAAGAAAGGGAGACAAAAGAAACTGCAGCAATTACAGAGGTATCAGTCTACTAAGTACCGTAAGTAAAATGTACTCAAAAATACTTATTCGTAGGGTAATGGAAATCACAGAAGAAAAGATATGGGAAGTGCAAAGTGGTTTTATGCCAGGAAGATCATGCACAGATCAGATATTAAGCCTAAGACAGATCACAGAAAAAAACTTGAGAGTAGGAAAGAAAGTTTTCTGTGCATTTATTGACCTAGAAAAAGCATTTGACAAGGTAAATAGAAGTAAACTTTGGGAAGTCCTTAAAGAGTACGGAGTAAATGGAGGGCTCCTGCAAGAAATAAAAACAATATATAAAGGTAGTAAAGCGAGCGTAAGGGTAAATGGGAAACTGAGTGACTGGTTCGATATTATGCAAGGCGTGAAACAAGGATGCGTTATGTCCTCGTGGCTATTTATCATATTCATGGATAAGTGTCTAAGAACTGCACTCTTCGACGAAGAAGGTGTAGATCTCCAAACAGTCAAGGTACGTGGGTTAGCTTTCGCAGATGACAAGATTGTTATGGCAGAATCAGTCGAGGACTTGCAAAGAATGTTGAATAAACTTAATACAAGCATGAAGGACATGGGACTCAAAATTAACGTAGATAAAACAAAAATCATGGTGTTTGAGGGAAAAAGTGAGAAAACAATGTGCAACATTGTCCTAAATGATGAGAGATTAGAACAAGTTGACAAGTACGTATATCTAGGTAGTCTATTCACTAGCGACGGAAAAATAGATGGGGAGTTAAATAGGCGCATAAATAATAGTAAGCAGGTTATCGGTAGAGCAGGGTCCATCCTAACAAATAAAAACATATCAAAAAAAGCTAAAATGGCCATACATAATTCTATATTCGTACCGACTGTACTATACGGTAGCGAGACATGGACCTGTCAAGAAAAGGACAGGAGTAAAATTAACGCGATTGGCATGAAACCTCTGCGCATAATATGCGGGAAAACACTGATGGACAAAGTCCGAAACGAGGCAATCCTCAAAGAATGTGGTGCAAAAGAGACAATAGTTGACACATGGGAAAGAAATCAGTTAAGATGGTTCGGACATCTTGAAAGAATGAAAGATGAACGACTGACCAAACAAGTGTATAAAGGCAAAGTAAATGGTAAAATGCCCAGAGGTAGACCGCCGAAAGAATGGTTAGAATCTGTAAATGAGACATTGATCCGTAGAGACATAAGAAGCCATAGAAACACAAGAGCCTGCATTAAAAAATGCATGGACGTGAAGGAAGCTAGAGTAGTATGCCAGGACAGAAAAGTGTGGCGACAAATAGTTTATAAACAGAGTGACAGTAGAATGAATGACGCCTGAAACAAAGACCTTGGAAACTAATGGGCCCAAGTGGGGAACCATACATAACAATTTTGTGAGGCTCTTCACTTGGGGTGATCGCTAGAGAGATTGATCAGCAACCTGGGTCGGAGCAGTGTTGCGGAATAAACGTGTCATTTAAATAAATAACCCGAGAATTCCAGATCAATCTAAAATATCTATACCTAACACCTATATACCTATTTAGCCCCTACCTATCTACTCTATACCTATATACCCATATACACACCACTACTTTCCAACCGAGCAAGTCACGCCTACCCCGAAAGGGAAATGGCTTAATGGTATAATAATATTATGAATTGTAATAATATACATTTATTGAAATGATATGAAATTTTCACGGTAGCTGAGAATAAAATGCAATGCAAAATAAGAAACAAATATTAAAGTTATCATGATAAATAAAATTTGTACTTTATTTTGCAATTTCTGAATAAGCAATCCCAGGCCAAGGTACAGAAACAAATGTATTACCCATTTGATATAATAGTGTTGCATAATGGAGAAAAGTTCGCGTTTTGGACAAAATCGAGTGCGAAGCACGAGATACGTGATGAGAATGTGTTCGTTAAAGCCGAAGAAGCTTTATCAAAAGAGAATTCACAATCACCAAATTACAGTTGTCGATGCGTTGACCTTTGATTTTAAAAGGTCGCGCGATCTAGGCGCGCTTAAACTTGCGAGCTGCGCGCGCAGCGCGCGATGAGAATCTGTCCGCACAGCGGGCAGATTTTTATATTTATATTTACGTAAATTTGTAAATAAAGTAATTAACGCATACATAAATTGAGGTATTTTCCAAAACATAAAAATGAGAAAATTCATGTATTTATAATTTTGCTGATAAATGTGATGAATTAATTATGGCAGCTTCATTATCAATTTTTGTATACTGAGAAAAAAGATCACTTGAATCGAAGAAATGTAATGCTGAAGACATCCAATCAAATACTTTTTCGATCGAAGAAAATTTCTCTTTTTCTTGTACTTGTAAATTTTAGAAATGGAAGTTTGGTACGTTTGGTAATTATGAAATTCATTGCGTGTTCACCATCGTCAAGTCATGGGTCTTGAGATATAAGGAGACCCCAGAGAATGCTTCTTCGATGTCAGAATTTTGCGTAAAAAATAACTTTCTAAACAGTTCTCGTCGTTTGGATGTTGGTGTCTACTATCCTTATATTTTTTCCTTTCGTGAAATGAATATTTTCACTTAAAATATACATTTCCTCAGCGCAAGTGTAGGTCTTCCAAAATTTTATCGATCCGAGGATCACATAAAACCCCGGATATTCGATTACCTTACTTTATTTCATTCTTAAATACCTGAGATCAAATATATATGGGTACAGTGCCATACATGTGAAAAAATTCCAAGTCAGTTTAACCAACATAGTCGGTAAGAGGAATAACTAGATTGTCTCGACCGCGAAAAATTCTAAAGATGCTAGTTCCTCTTCGAGACTATGGTAATATTGTGGCTCACTCCTGACTTTGAACATAAAAATGTTCTCCTGAAAATAATTTTCACTGTTTTTATTTCCTTTGTAATGTTGCAGATTAATGATTCATTTTATTCAAAGCGAAAAGGTCAAACTCTTTTGGAACGGTAACGGGATACGCTTCATTTATTTATTTGTTTGGGATTTTTCATTTGTTATATGACAAACCGACGAGTTACGCGGATGGAGATTATAAGGAACACAGATCTGGAAGCACACCTGGAAGTCTGGAATCGATTAACAGAAGTACGGCGATGGACGGACTGACTGTGGCGACCTGTTAGTGGGTATTCGAGGGTACAATCTTTATTGTACAACGTGCGTGAAGTGCGGATGTGAGTCCCGCCTTCAAAACTCTCGCGACTGATACTACTCAACATGGTGGCAGCAGAGCAGTCCATTGGTCAGCGCAGCCAACATCTTGTGACGGAATGCGATTTTCATTTTCGGATATTTCCATAGTCTGTGGCGAGAAGCTGACAAAAACTATGCTGGAATGATAGGAACCTACATTCATCATCATCATCAGGGTTATCCTATGCGTAGGTGTTATTTTAAAGACAACTTTAAAAGGAAAGAATATTCTAGGCGAATTCCTATGTGTTTACGACCGCAAAAATTCAATAGCTTTGAAAGGGAAGAATATTTCAGACAAATTCTTATGCGTTTACAACAGCGAAAATTCAATAACTTTAAAAGGAGAGAATATTCTGGACGAATTCCTCTGTATTTACGATGGTAGAAATCCATGACTCAGAGACCATGGTCCCAATTCAATCAATAAAATCCTGTAGGAGTAGAAAGTCTATAAAAGAGTGGCAAAAGTGAAGCCGTTCTCAGATTCATATTGAGCTCAAGCCTTAATTTATTTTTGATCGGTTTTTATTTTTGCGAGAATCTTTGCGAATTAATAATTTACTTGTGAGTGTTTTAAAAAAAACTATGAAATATTGTACAATAGTGAATAACTTATTTTTAATTGTGAGAGTGCGTGACTTAATTTTCGATGAACTGAACAGATTATTAAAACTAATAATTTTGCTACAAATTTCTGTGCTTCATTTTGCGAATAGAACCTTTTTTTCATCCCAATTCCAGGATAACGTTTCAAAGCTTTTTAGCAGCTACGAACAATAATAAATCACTAATTTAAAAAAATATATAAAATTTTAATTCAAATTTGGCGGCGTTCAAGGAAATTCAACAATTCTACAGAAGAGGGCCAGGACAGGCTCAGGATGTAACATATTTTTGGTGACAGTGGTGGAATAGTTGCACCTGAAATTGGGATTTTAGATTCAAAATTTTTAGTGAAAATTTGAATTGTTGACCGAGTAAGAAACAGCAAAAACTTGTAAAAGTGTACAAAAGTGTTAAACGAAACTCTTAAAATGTTACGCCTCCAAAACAAATGAACAAATTCAATCAGAATTGTGAACTTTGAACTATGATAATTTAGATTCGACTTTTGGACGCTAATAATGGAACTGCAACAATCCTGGGCTTCTGGGTTGAAATTTCAATTTCTGCAAACCTTTTAGTCATCACCTGGAGAGGATTCTGGTTAGAATCAAGGAATCTATCGAAGAAATTTTTTTGGTAATTTTGTGTCGCTAAGGGGTGGATCGAGTAGCTCCTCAGTACGGCTCTAAAATTTCCGAAATAAACCAAAGAAATAAAAAACCATTTCGTCAGAATTTATTTTTGTTTTTTGGAACTGAAGGATCCTAACAGAGGTTTTTTGTATGCTGCGGTTTTCCTCTGTTAAACGGGATCAAGGTGTATAACGAGAGTCTGCAGCAGACAGTAAATCCTCCGTTTCCATAAGGTCAAATTAAAATTATAATATTGACCGAGAAAATTTACTGGACAAAAAAAACAAAAAATTACTGAGGACCCAGAATCACAAAAGGATCAAAAGGAAAGGATCCCGCACAAAAGCAATGGAAAAAATCAGTCCGTCAAATTGGCTGAAA
>CAKNYM010035377.1:0-14978 GCA_932195095.1 Andricus curvator
TTTTTAGTAGACATGACAAACTATATTTGTAAGTTCAACTACCTACACGTCCAAGAATTTTCTCATACAAGCATTACGTAATGCCCTTTTAGCTTTACTTGATATATTTTTAATTCTGATAATGGGCCCTACTCTACCGACAACCTTCTTACACTCGTTTATACGCCTATCTAACTCCTTATCTATCTCTCTGTCATTAGTGAATAGGTAACCAAGATATACGTACTTATCAGCTTGTTCTATTCTCTCATCGTTCAGGATAATGTTGCACATTATTTTCTCCCCTTTTCCTTATAACACCATAATTTTTGTTTCATTTAGTTTAATTTTGAGGCCCGTGTTCTTCATGCTTGTATTCAGTTTGCTCAACATTCTTTACAAGTCTTCGATTGACTCTGCCATAACAACCTTATCGAGGGGTCGACCACTCTGATTTTCTTGTACCAGGAATATATTCCATGAAGAATATTCGGGAATATACAGAATATATCGGAATATTTGGGAATACAAAGAATATGAGAATATGTAGGAATATGAGAGAATATGTAGGAATATGAGGGAATATTTGGGAATATGAGACAATATTTCGGATTATATTTAAATTATGTATATTAAATTACATATATATATATATATATATATATATATATATATATATATATATATATGCATTCTCACCCTTTCCTTCAAACACCATACTTTTTTTTTATTTATGTTAATTTTGAGGCCTATGTTATTCATGCTTATATTCAGCTTGCTCAACATTGTTAACAAATCTTCGATTGACTCTGCCATAACAACCTTATCATCCGCAAACGCTAACCCACGTACCATCACTGCCCCGAGATCCACAAATAATCATAAATTCACGAAATAGTAATAAATGAATAAACAAATAAATAAGGGGTCATCCACAAATTACGTAAGGTGTTTTTCTGAAATTTTTAATCGCCTCTCCCCCCATTTAAGATACCGTGAGATTTGCTGTCCCCTTCCCCCCACTCCAAATATTGCTAAGATTTTATAAACTGAGGAAACAAAATTACATATAAAATATAAACTCTGTTAATTAAATAAAAGTGGAAGCTTAATGAAATTAGTTTTAGAAAATTAAATGTGGTAATAACAAGTATTTAGTTACAATTTTAGTACAATTTAGCACAATGTTATAATATCTTCAGTGCCTGAAATGTTGCGAAGTCGGACACACTTTGTGTATTTTATAACTTTTATTCTTTAGTCTATAAATTATCGAAATTCCTATTTATTTATCGCAGGCTTCACAGACGTTCCCCTTTTTTCGGTTTTCACTTAAATGCGAACTGAATTATTAGAACACAATAAGAAAATCCAACTATTTTTGGTTCAAAGTCCATTCAGTTTTTTTGGCTTCTAAATTCAACAACTTAATTGAAATTTGTTTCCTTCTTGACTAAAAAATTGTTCTTTGGTCGAAAATCCAACTATTTTGTGGAAAATTCGTCTTTTTGGTCTGAAAATTCTTCTCTTTTTGTAGAAATTTAATTCATTTTGGTTAAAAATGGTAAAAAATAATCTGTTTAAGTTGAAAATTAATTTGGTCGTTGGCAAATTACATTTTCGGGTTAAAAATTCAACTGTTATGTAGGAAATTCTTATTTTGGGCTCGAAAATTCAACAATATGGTAGACAATTCAATAATTTGGTAGCAAGGTCCACAAGTTGGTAGAAAATATAACTATTTGGTCGAAAGTTGAACTTATTTGTTAAAAAACTCAATTTTATAGTTGAAGATTCATAATTTTAGTTAAAAATCAATTTCTTTAGTTCAAAATTTAATTATCTTGTTGAAAATTCTTTTTTTTTGCTGAAGATTATTTTTTTACTGAAATTTTAACTATTATATTTTTTGTAAAAAATTTATCTTTGTTAGTTGAAAATTCAACTATTTGGTTGAAAATTCATATTTTTTGTTAGAAAAATAATCCTCTTGGTTGAAAATGTAACTATTTGGTTGATGTATTTTGTTGAAAATTCTTCTTTTTGGTAGAAAATCCATTTTTTTTGTTATAAATGCAACTGTTTGGTTGAAAATTCGCCTTTTTTGGTTATATTCAACTGTTTTTTATTTAACATTAAAATTTTTTTTTGTTAATATATCTACTATTACATTTTTTTAAAATTAATCTTCTTTGGTTTAAAAATCAACTCCTGCGTTAAAAATTGAACTATTTTCTTAAAAATTCATTTTTTTTTATAAAGATTTATAATTTTAGTTGAAAATTCATCTATTCGGTTGAAAATTAACTGTTTTGTACAAAGCTCGTCTTTCTGGCATGAAAATTCAATATTTTGGATGAAGTATTTGTTCTTTATTGTCTGAAAAATGGTTCTTGTTTAAAATTTGTGTTCAATTCGACTGTTTTTGATTTGATTGATTCATCTTGTTTGTTTAGATATTCAACTAGGTAATTTAGTCACGGCCCCTTAAATCAGATTAGACCATTTAAAAGTTAAGCATTAAAACTTTATTAAGTTCAAAAAATATATGTGAAACCAAATAATATCAATTTAAAAAACCTAACAATTCCACGTCATAATCGGTCATAATAAAACAATGAAAAATTGCAAAATTAAAGTAATAGTATATATTAAAACTTAAATAATTTTGAATTTGAAGTATTTTAAACTAACAATCTAAAATTAGTTATCCGAAGTCAATAACTTTCAAACTTGTATGAATGACAAGTAAATTATTATTCAATTTATGTGCAATTTATAATAAATGCATAATAATAGCAAAGGCACCAGATACAAAGCTATACAAATACAATCGGTGAACGGAAGGGAAGGAATCGGGGAATTGGGGAATATAATATTTCAAAATATTTGTGTATATTTAGGGATACTTCGGAATATGTGGGAATAATTAGGAATATGAGGGAATATTTGGGAATATCAAGAATATCCGGGAATATTGAAAGAATATATGGGAATATTTAGTGAGTGTACCAGCAATATAGGAGTGGTCGACCCCTCGAACCTTATTATTTGGGAACGCTAACCCACGTACCCTCACTGTCTCGAGATCGACACCTGCTTCGTCGAAGAGGGCCATTCTTAAACAATTGTCCATGAATGTAATAAATAGCCGTTGATTCAACCAAAAAATGTGGTTAAGCCCATTTTTCCAAAAAATCATTGGTCCCAGTTTCATATTTATTAGTTTCCTTGGCATTCTTACACAAAATTGGTCAAAGGATTGTTCCAGATGCTAGCCATTAATGAGAAAGACCTCACTGCCTTCTTGAAAAAATAGTACAACAGGCTGCGCAAAGGGAACCAAAATTGGTCAGTCGCCTCTCGAGGAACAGAGTATAGGATGTTAGGATTTAGGACTTGAAGCGAGGATCAGTTGGTTGAAATTGGTCAAACGGTGCAGCAGAATTATAGGAGAGACTAAAAGTGAAGTTTTTGTTCTTCCTAGGAAAACAGTCAAGATGAACTTCTCACAAAAAATCAAGATTTTGCTGATTTTGTATTTAGTTTCTGGTGTTTTTTCAAAGTCTCGAATTGAGAAAAATGAGGAACTTTTGTCGCAAGTAAATTTAAGAAATATTTTTCCATATTTGAAACCACAGAAATTTCTTGAAACAGATTTTTCAAAAAATGAAAGTACATGTGGCACAGATCTTAATTTATATTATGAAGCATTACAAGAAATGGAACTTTGGGCATTAAAAAGTAAGTTAATTCTTCGACTTTCATGCAAAATTGCAAACTGCCCTTGCGAAAAAATATTAGGGAAACCTCCCCACAGTGGATAATGCAACCTACAGTAGATAATTATTAATTAAGAGAACAAATAAGAGAAAAATAATTATTTTTAATTTTATTTATCAACACCTATAGTATCTTAATTATTACTTGAATTAACTTAATTACTTTACATGTATTACTATTTTTAATTAATAGTTATCCACTGTAGGTTGCATTATCCACAATTCTACTTTTTGTGGAAAATTCCTTTTTCCTTTGTTAAAAAATGTGCTATTTGGTTGAAAATTCATGTATTTTGTTCAAAATTCATCTTTTTTGGTAGAAAATTATTCCTCTCGGTTGAAAATGTATCCCTTTTAGTTGAAAATTCCATTATATATATATATATATATATATATATATATATATACCATTAAACCATTTCCCTTTCAGGGTAGGCGTGACACTACCCGATTCGGGTAGTGTTTCTAGGTTTTTCTTGTAGTTATAAATAACTACAAGTGTGGGCTCACCACACCCACGATGTGCCAACAGCACTCATGTCAGTATTCTTGAATGGTCACCCATCCAAGTACTAACCGCGTCCAACGCTGCTTAACTTCAGTGATCTGACGAGAACTGGGTTTTTCAGCGTGGTATGGCATTGAAACATCTTTTTTAGTTGAAAATTCCACTATTTGCTTCAAATTTGACTTTTTTGGTAGAAATTTAATATTCTTGTTTAAAAATTGAACTTTTTAGTTGAAAATGACCTTTTTTGGGTTAAAAATCAATTTTTTGAACTGAAAATATAACTATTCCATTTTTTGTGGAAAATCCATTTTTTTTTGTTAAAAATTCTGTTTGGTTCAAAATCCCTGTATTTTGTTAAAAATTAATATTTTTTGGCAGAAAATTATTCTTCTTGATTGAAAATTTATTCTTTTCAGTTCAAATTTCGATTATTTTGTTAAAAATATCGTTTTCAAAAATCTTTTTTATTTGAAACTTCCACTTTTTGCTCGAAATTTGACTTTTTTGGTAGAAATTTAATCTCCTTCGTTAAAAATTCTTCTGTTTGGTTGTAGATTTAACTATTTTGTTAAAAAATTTTGGTTGAAAAATAATTTTTTCGGTTTAAAAATCAATTTATTAACTGAAAATATAACTACTCTATTTTTTGTGAAAAATCATTTTTTTTGTTAAAAATTTTACTATTGGTTAAAAATTCATATATTTTGTTAAAAATTAATCTTTTATTGGGTAGAAAATTATTCTTTTTGGTTGAAAATTTGTCCTTTTTATTTAAAAATTCCACTTTTTGGGTAAACTTCATTTTTTTACGAATTCAAATATTTTTTATTAAAAATTGAAACCTTTTTGGCTTGAAATATCAACTATTACATTTTGCGTTGAGAATTCATCTTTTTTAGTTGAAAATCAGTTTTTCAAACTGCAAAAATAACTATTCCATTTTTTTGTTAAAAATTCTACTATTTGGTTGAAAATTCATGTATTTCATTGAAAATTCGTCTCTTTTGGTTGAAAGTTAATCTTATTGGTTACAAATTTATCTGTTTGGTTGGAAAATCATTTCTTTGGTTGAAAATTTATACTTTTGAGTGTTTAGTTGAAAATTACACTATTTGGTTGAAAATTCTTTCTTGAAAACTCTTTTGTAGTTGAAAATGCCACTATTTGGTTAAAAATTTGACTTTTTAGGTAGAAATTTCATTTCCTTGGTTCAAAAGGCATCTGCTTGGTTGCAAAATTAACTATTTGGTTGAAAATTAATTTTGTTTGCTTGAAAATTAATTTTCTAAATTGTAAATTAAGCTATTCTATTTTAAATTGAAAGTTCAACTATTTGGTTGAAACATTTTTTTGGGGTAAAAAATTTTGACATGATGCAATTTTCATATTCCTTGACCTTTACCATATTCCTTTGCCTATTTAATTAAATGAGGCAAAGTATTATTTTTCCTGATTAAAATAACCAAGTGCTAACTAATTTTATACTAGCTATAATTATTAGCGGTGAAATTCTCAATATACGTTTCAATAACATTTCAATGTGACCTCTGAAAACAAAAACAAGCTCCTGGACCTTTCCCAGTTATCAAAGATTTTTCCAAGTCATCAACATTACAAAGTTAAAACTTTCGTATCTGAAGAAATGTTAAATTTAAATATTGAATACTTAATTACAGAATCAAACATTGAAAACAAAAATTCTTGAACCAAAAATACTTCTCTTGGATTCACTTCTACCATTAAGCCATTTCCCTTTCGAGGTAGGCGTGACTTGCTCGGTTGGAAAATAGAAGTGTGTAGATGGGTATATAGGTATAAGGTAGATAGATATATAGGTGTAAGGTATAGATATTTTAGATTGATCTAGAATTCTCGTGTTATTTATTTAAATGACACGTTCGTTCCGCAACACTGATCCGACCCAGGTTTCTGATCAATCTCTCTCGCGATCACCCCAAGTGAAGAGCCTCACAAAATTGTTATGTGTGGTTCCCCACTTGGGCCCATTAGTACCCAAGGTCTTTGTTTCAGGCGTCATTCACTCTACTCCCATTCTCTTTATAAACTATTTGTCGCCACACTTTTCTGTCCTGGCATACTACTCTAGCTTCCTTTACGTCCATGCATTTTTTCATGCAAGCTCTTGTGTTTCTATGGCTTCTCATGTCTCTTCGGATTAGTGTCTCATTCACAGACTCTAACCATTCTTTCGGCGGTCTATCTCTGGGCATCCTGCCATTTACTTTACCTTGATACACTTGTTTGGTCAGTCGTTCATCTTTCATTCTTTCAAGATGTCCGAACCATCTTAACTGATTTCTTTCTCATGTGTCAACTATTGTCTCTTTTGCACTACATTCTTTGAGGATTATCTCGTTTTTTATTATCTGTCCTTTTCTTGACAGGTCCATGTCTCACTACCGTATAGTACAGTCGGTACGAACATAGAATTATGTATGGCCATTTTAGCTTTTTTTGATATGTTTTTATTTCTGAGCATGGACCCTGCTCTACCGATAACCTGCTTACCCTTATTTATGCGCGTATCTAACTCCCCATCTATTTTCCCGTCGCTAGTGAATAGGCTACCCAGACATACGTACTTGTCAACTTATTCTAATCTGTCATCATTTACGATAATGTTGCTTGTATTAAGTTTATTTAACATTCTTTGCAAGTCCTCGATTGATTCAGCGATAAAAATTTTGTCATCGGCGAAAGCTAACCCACGTACCTTCACTGTTTCGAGATCTACACCTTCTTCGTCGAAGAGGGCCGTTCTTAGACGCTTATCCATAAATATGATAAATAGCCATGAGGATATAACGCATCCTTGTTTCACGCCTTGCATAATGTCGAAACAGTCACTCAGTTTCCCATTTACCCTTAAACTCGCTTCACTACCTGTATATATTGTTGTTATTACTTGTAGGAGCCACCCATTGACTCCGCACTCTTTAAGGACTTCCCAAAGTTTACTTCTATTTACCTTGTCAAATGCTTTTCCTAGGTCAACAAATGCACAGAAAACTTTCTTTCCTACTCTCAAGCTTTTTTCTGTGATCTGTCTTAGGCTAAATATCTGATCTATACATGATCTTCCTGGCATAAATCCACTTTGGACTTCCCATATATTTTCTTCTGTAATATCCATTACCCTACGAATAAGTATTTTTGAGTATATTTTACTTACGATACTTAGAAGGCTGATACCTCTGTAATTACTGCAGTTGCTTTTATCTCCCTTTCTTTTGTATATTGGTATGATAATCGCTTTAATCAGCCTTACCGTTTTTTGAGTTCTTAATTATATCTTTAACCTCAGTGACACAGAGATTCCCAATTGAGTTTTCTATTGCATTATGTTCTATATCGCAGTTCTGGTGCCCTATAGCTTCATCTCCTAATAATTCTTTATTAGAGTCTTTTAAAGCGTCTAGTATCCCGTCTCTATCATATAGAATTTCGCCCTTCTTATTTCTCATGCTGACAAACTCTGTACTTTTACTTTCCTTCGTCTCATTAAGTAATAGTTTCACGGTTCCTTCAAAGTTGTTTTGTATTTTCTTTTCTTCTTCTGTTCTGATTTTATCTTTTCTTTCCTTGACTAGCCGTTTAACTCTCCAATTTTTGTGTCTGTAGTCATTTTTGAGCCTATTTCTCTCCTCATCACTAAGACCTGTGATGTGTAACGCTCTTTCTTTTCTTGTCGGGCTGCCTCAATTTCATAATTCCACCATGCATCGCCAGACCTTCTTCCTACCACTGCCGTACCACACACTTCAATCGCACTCCTAACAATGACATCCTTGATCAACTCTGAAGTGCTTTCTATATTTTTATTATCTATTAGTATCACCCAAGTTTCCTGATATATGCGTTCGTTAATCTTATTCTGAAAATCTATTCGCACTTCCGGTTTCTGTAAATTTTCAACCTTGATTCGCGTTTGTTTCGTTTGTTTGGTTCTCTTTCTTCTCGATCCCCGCCCTAAGTTCATTTTGGAGACTAAAAAGTAATGATCATAGTATTGCATTCGGGACCCCTCATGAATCTTTTATCTTTAACTAGTTCTCTTAGTCTTTCATCCGCAATAACGAAGTCAATTATACAGCAGTTATTTCCTTTACACCAGGTGTACGTGTGAATCATATTATGTCGAAACCAAGTATTTGTAATAAATAGGCCCTTCTCTAAGCATAAGCTAACTAATTCTTCCCCGTTATAATTTTTCCTTGTTGGATCCCCAAATTTACCTAGCACCCTTTTTGTATCTGTATCCTGACGTAGGACGCCGACCCATCCGTTCATATCTCCTAACAGAATTATTCTTTCACCTTGATCGCAAATACTTATTGTATCATTTGAAGTGTCCCAGAAGACGTCTTTGAATTCTCTCGGATCGCTGTCAACTGGGGCGTAGCATGCTATGATGAATAATCTTCTGATTCCTACCTTCATTCTAACCCACCGCAATCTGGGCGATACATATCCTTGATCTTTGAGATGCTCTCTTGCTTTTTCATTCATAATCAAACCGACCCCTTGACTACCATGTGATTCACTATCTACTCCTGCCCATACTTCAAACCCGCATTTCAACACCTCATTTTCTATGTTTCTACTTTCGCAACCCTTTTTCTTCGTCTCAGGTACACATAAAATATCTAGTTTCCTAGCATGCATAGTTTCTCGTAGTTCTCTTACTTTAAGATCATTCTCTCCTATAGCATTCCAAACACCCAGTCTCCATTCATCGCCTGAAACTCGATCTTTACGTTTATCGTGTGTATGCATTTCGTCAATCAAAGTTTCAGTCCATTCCGAGGCTACTTTATGGTTTGTATTATTCATGTTTAGATTGTAGACCCAACTATCACCTTTGTGCGCGAAATTTGTTTTGCGAGTCGAAATCATGTCCAAGTTAAGTAGTGATTTGTCGTACGGTGGAGAGTCTAGTTGTAACGTTAGTCTCACCAAAACTTCTATTACTGGTGGGGGGGGGGGGCAAGGAATGGGAACCGAGAGAGAGTCGCAATTGGTTGACGTTTTATGCTGAGAAGGTCACCAGCCTTCAGCAGCGTTGTATTAGATAGGAGTTCATATGTTTCCATCTGCGGATTCCCGGCCCACCTCTGGGCATGGAACCAAAAACTCTTCTAAATTCAAAATATTTCAAATTAAAATTAAATAATTTTTATTTCATCAAACAATTTTATCAGACTTTTGTCGAAGTTAGGGTTTTTTTTCTTTTCTTAAAAAAGCTTATATATAGGTTCCCTTTAGGTTTAGCTTAGAATAAGAGACATATTATTATGACAGACCGGCCCTAAAAGCCGTTCTTCATAATTTTTTTGAAAGATTCAATAAATTTTAAAATTTTTGAAAGATTTCCACAGATTTCAACGGATTTTCAGAGATGAGAGCAAAATTTATGAAGATTCGCAAGCAATTTCCTAAACTTTATAAGGATTTTTAAAAATCTCATAAGATTGAAAAGGTTTTAGAATATTTCTAATTATTTCAATGGATTTCGGAGAATTTTAAAGATTTCAAAGTATTTTTATGGGATGATTTTAAGTGATTTTTATTGGATGTCAATAGGTTGAAAAAATCGAAGCATTTTATAATATTTCTATAATTTGAAAATAATTTCACAAAAATTAAGGAATTTTTAAACATTTTAAGATAATTTCAAATATTTCGGTTAATGTGCAGTTTTAAAGAATTACCGTAAATTTCGAAAGATTTGACAGCATTTCGTTGGATTTGTAAGATTTTAGGCTGATGAAAAATATATTTCTTATAGATTTTAATGGCTATCAATAAGGTCTTTTAATAAATTCCCGAGGATTTGAAGGATTCTATAGGGTTTCAAATATTTCAGGAAATTTAAAGGAATATAACCAGATTTCATGTAATTTCACGGGTCACGACGAATTTTATATTATTTTAATGGATTTCAAAGAATTTGTTCACGAGAATTGAGGGATTCCAAAGGATTTCAAAGATTTGAAAACATTTTTGAATATTTTCAAAAGACTCCAAGAATTTGAAGGCATTTCAACGTATTTTAGATATTTTAGGGTATTTTAAAACCTTCCCAGGAATTTCCAAACGCTTAAACAAATTTTAAGTTATTTTAAAAGATTTCAAATGATTTTAAATATTGTAGGGTAATACTAGCGAATCTTCACAACTTTCAAATATTTCAATGGAATTTCAAAGGATTTTAAGAAATTCAAAAAAATTATATGTTGTTTTAAAGAATTTTCTAGAATTTTTGAAGATTTGGAAGGATTTTATCGGACCTATAAGGTTTTAGGATATTTTAAAAGATTCCAAGAAATTTTAAAAAGATTTTTATGGATTTTATAAGATTTCCGAAGATTTCACTGATTCTATGGAATTTTAAAAGCTTTCAAGGATTTTCCATAAATTTTCCAGGATTTCAGGAAATATCAGATTTTATCTAATTTAACGGGATTTTAAAGGAATTTATCATATTTTAATGGATTTCAAATAAGTTATTCACACGAATTGAAGGATTTCAAAGGATTTAAAATATTTGAGAATATTTTCAATAGATTTCAAGAATTTGAAGGGATTTCGAGGGTTTTCAAAGGATTTTAAATATTGGGGTATTTCCGACGAATCTTCAAAAAATTAAAATAATTAAAAGGAATTTTCAGGGTTTTTAAAAAATTAAAAAACTGTATGCAGTTTTAATAAATTTCCTTCAATTTCAGGAGATTCAGAAGGCTTTTATAGGACATACGAGTATAAGGTTTCAGGATATTTTAAAATATTCCAAGGGATTTTTAAAGGATTTTAAAGAATTTAGTAAGCTTTCCGAGGATTTCATTGATTTTAAGGGATTTTAAAAGCTCTCAAGGATTTTCAATAAATTGTTAATTTTCAAAGAATTTATAACCACGAATTGAGGGATATCAAAGGATTTAAAAGATTTGAGAGTATTTTCAAATATTTTCAAGAGATTTTTAGAATTCAAAGGGATTTCGAAGAATTAAAAAGATTTAAGGGTTTTTTAAAAGGGTCGAAGGAATTTTTGAAGATTTTTATGATATCAAAGAATTAAAACAAAATTTATGCGGTTTTAAAGAATTTCGGAAGATTTGGAAGAATTTTATAAGACTTTGAAATCCTTGAAACAGTTTTTTAATCATTTAAAATTCGTTGAAAAATAAAATAAATTAAATGTGTGTCCCCAAGTTCTCCAGAAATCCTTTGAAAGTTGTAAAAGCCCCTTAAACCTTAGAAATACTTGGAATTCTTATAAAATCCCTTAAATATTTGAAAACCCTACAAAATTCTTTGACGTTCCTCAAAATTTTTTTTATCTCTTGAAATCCTTTATAATCTCCAAAAATAAATTGAATTATTTCAAATCCTTTGAAACCTTGTTTTATTTCTTCATATCCCCTTGAAATCCTTGAAATCTGTAGAAATCTCTTCAAATAAAATTTACTTTATTCCCTAAAGTGCACCAAAAATTGGATGAAATCCCTTAGAACATACTGAAATCTTTGAAAGATGTAGAAATCCATTCAAATAAGTAGAAATCACTTGAAATCCCTTTAATATAAACTGAACTAAACTTATTCATTAAAGTTCTCTGAAAAAGCTAGAAATTCCCTCAAATTTTATTTTATTTGTTTCCCAAAGTTCAAAGTTCTTAAATTACGTGACGCATTACAGGCCCTCTCCAAGACACCCCACCCCCCTGTGACGAGCCTTCAAAAAATACCCCCCCCCCCCTCTCACTGTACATAATTTATGGTTTATAGATGATTTTTCCTTGACCAATTTTTGATTTTCCTTGACCATTAACATTCAAATACCATCATTTTAATCTTGTAATATTCTTAAAATAGGATATTTTGTAAACAGAATTAAACAATATTTTAGATACAAATTTAAAATTTCGAAAATTATTTATTTATTTTAAACAAAAAAAAAAGACTTTTCTACCATAAAACATGACTTTTTAACAAAATAACTGAATTTTCAACCAAAAGTTGAATTTTCAGTTAAAAAAGATCAGTTTTCATCAAAATATTTTAAATTTGAACCAAAAAGATGGATTTTCAACTAAAAAAATGAATTTAAAAAAAAAATAATTTTTCAACAAAGTGGTTCAACCAAAATTTGCAAACAAAATAGTAATAGTAGCATCCTCAAGCAAGGACGACTAATTTTCAACGAAACAGTTGCATTTTTATCCAAAAAAGATTAAATGTCTACTAAACGAAATTAATTTTTGATTCATAAAGACAAATTTTCAAAAAGAAAAATTTGAATATTTATTCAAAAAAGATTAGAGTTTGACTTTCCAACATGAAAATATGTTTCTTAAACAAGAAGTAAATTTCCTACGGAGATACTTGAATTTGCAAACCCAAAAAGACGAATTTTCAACGAAACAGTTGAATTTGCCACAGAAAGGATGAATTTTTAACAAAATTGTTAAATTTTCAAACGAATAATGAAATTTATAAGTAAAAAGATAATATTCAGGAGAAAGCAACTGCAAAAAAAGTAATATGAATACAAGGCAAATAAATTATTTTTTATGACACATGCATGATTTCAGCCATTTTCGATGCCTATGATGCGGGGCTAAAGCTCTACTTTTTACTCCCTAGGGACTGAAAAGTGACTTCAGGGGTGAATAATGAAAATTATGCATCTATGAGCTCGCATTTTATGATTATCAGCCCACTCATCGTAAAAATGGTGAGGAAATTTTGACAAAAATTTTCATAAATTGCCGACAATTTATAGAAATTTTTAAAAATGAATTTTGGGCAATCCATATTAAGTTACCATAGTTACCTGTAAAATTACCATAAATTACCGAAATTTTTCATAAATTTCCGGCAATTTATGGAAATTTTTATAAATGAATTTTGGGTAATCTATGGTAAGTTACCATATTTACCTGTAAAATTACCATGAATGACCGAAATTTTTCATAAATTTCCGGAAATTTATGGAAATTTTTAAAAATGAACTTTGGGTAAGTTACCATATTTACCTGTAAAATTACCATAAATGACAGAAATTTTTCATAAATTTTCGGAAATTTATGGACATTTTTAAAAATGAATTTTGGTTAATGTATGGTAAGTTACCATATTTACCTGTAAAATTACCATAAATAACCCAAAATTTTAATAAATTCTCGGAAATTTATGGAAATTTTTAAAAATGAATTTTGGGTAATTTATGGTAAGTTACAAATCACCTCAGAATGTACCATAAATTAGGTTAACATTAATTTCAAGCTTCATTATACAAAATCTAATATGGACTGAAGTCATGACTGTATTTCGAGAAATTTCTGAAATCATCCATTTGTTATAAAAAATATCGTATGCGCCAAGGGGGAGAGGCACTTTTTCCCCTAGGTGCATAATATACTATTTCCCTGATTAATTTTATATTTTCCCTGACCATTAATAATTAAATACCAGAATCTTAAACTTTTAACATTTTTAACCTAGAATCTTTTATAAACGGAATAAAACAACTTCAAATTGAAATTGAAAAATTTCAAATTCATTCTGCTTGACAATTAATTAAAGTTACAAAGACCTTGGATACTAATGGGCCCAAGTGGAGAACCATACATAACAATTTTGTGAGGCTCTTCACTTGGGGTGATCGCTAGAGAGATTGATCAGCAACCTGGGTCGGAGCAGTGTTGCGGAATAAACGTGTCATTTAAATAAATAACACGAGAATTCCAGATCAATCTAAAATATTTATACCTAACACTTATATACCTATCTACGTCATACCTATATACCTACCTACCCTATACCTATATACCCATATACACACTACTATTTTCCAACCGAGCAAGTCACGCCTACCCCGAAAGGGAAATGGCTTAATGGTATAATAATAATAATAATAATAGAAATTTCCTGCCTTGCAAGATTTTTTGTTCTAAATCTCTGACTTTACCCTGACCAATAAAATTCCTTGACTTTTTTTAAATTGTTTTTGGCTACTTAGGTTCGTTTTTCACTCATCAGGTTGTTTTGGCGCTTAAAGTTAAATTCATATTAAATTTCTGCACAATTGCCGCCAATTTTTGTTTCATTCGCGAATTTACAAAAATTATTTACATGAATGTGGGACCCCCCCCCCCCTCTTACGTGATAAATCGTAACAAAATCTCTCGACCTTTCCCTTGAGCGCTATTACTTAATGTACGATCCCTAAGTATAAATCACTTGAAATCCCTTCAATATAAATTAAACTAAACTTATTAATTAAAGTTCTCTGAAAAAACCTTTGAAACCCCTAAAAATCTTTAAAATGCATCGAAATCTTTGAAATCCTTAGAGATTCAGATAAATTCTATGTCTCGTGAAATTCCTTCAATTTTAAGATTTGAAGGGATTTTAAGGTATATACCCGAGGGGCGTCTCACTCAAAAAATCACGGCTTATTCCGTCAGAAATCAGAGGGCAATCTGTAAGGATTCCGGTAAGGCAATGTATGCCGTAAAAAGCAAAGTAGGAAATCAGCAGTGAATGTACGAATTCGTGAAATAATCGTTTGAAAACGGAAAATCCGTACGAGTCCGATGGTTTTTGATGAAATCGTTAAGTATTCGTAGCAGTCCGTAAGGACTTCGAGTGGAACCGTCGGGAATCATTGGGATTCATGCT